>PVJA010013711.1:0-28978 GCA_004027025.1 Myocastor coypus | reverse complement strand
GGGTAATGATAGACTGATTTGACTGCTACTATCAGATTTTTTTTTTTTTTTTTTTGTCTTTTTGAGACAAGGTCACACTATGCAGTTCAGGCTGGCCTTGAGCTCACTTTTGTAGCCCAGGTTGGTCTCAAACTCACATCAATCCTCCTGCCTCAGCCTCCTGAGTGCTGGGATTACAGGCGTGAGCCACCATGCCCAGCTCCTAGAGTTTTTTTTTAATTATAGTATTAACATGTGCCTTTGGTGCTAGAGACAGAACATTATGGTTTGAGGAAAGAATGGCTCCCTAAATACCCATATGTTCAGAGGTAGAGCTTTTGGAAGGAGATTAAATACTGAGGGTGCTACACTAACCTACGATTACTCCACTGATGTGCTCAGAGATGAATGGTGTGCCATTCATAGGGGGGCCTGACTGAATGGAGAAATTTACTACAGGTGTGGCCTGAATGGGGCTATTCTTGCCTAGATCCCTTCTTTGCTCTGCAGCTCTGCTGCTACTTTTTCTGCTGCCCTGGTATTTATTAGATATTTTTTCCTTTAAATTCACTGTGTATACTTCAGGAGAGGATGACTAATGACTCAATGCAACAGGAATTAGAATTCTGATGAGTTTATCAATAATAATTGATTCAATACTTTAAATAGAATTTTAAGGTAACAGACACAATTGGCAACATTACATTGGAATACTTGAGATACCTTGTGAAGAGATGCATTTTTTCAGTAACTAATAATGAATATTTTCAACCTTCACTAGAGTAATGTTCAGTTATTCCACATCAACATTAACATCAATGAATAAAACTTAATGGATAGCCTTGATTGCATTAATGACTATAGATAGAGTTATTACCTGATTATCTGAATGAGCAAGTTATATTCTCAAAGACAAAATGATTAAATGTACAGCATGGACCTGGTTTTAGATGACCAAACTGTCTAATTGGTGAGTTTCTTTTCCCCTCAATAATAAAGACCAGAAACCATGAAAAATTGTCTTTAAAAATCACAAAAGCTTTGGGTCTGTTCAGTCTTACAAATTTCATCAAGATCTGATCAGTGTGAAAGAGAAAGAATTCAAATCTAACTTTGTATCATTGCATCAAAACTTGATGGAAAGAATTCTTTTGATAATATTTTGATCATGACTTACTCAGTGTTGCATAATATATTCTCTTGCGAGTTCCATCCTCCATAAACTTTCTTTGACTGAACATAGCCTTCTGGCTTTGCCCACCACTTTCCTTGTCCTATTTAGAACCAGTAAGTTGGCTTTACATTGGACAAAGTTTTATTATTCTCTATGAAACGTTTTCTAAACCAACATATTAACTCTGAAGTTATTTCACCTCTGTGTCTCTCCCTGTCCTAGTTACTGTTTTTTTTTTTTTTTTTTTCTGCTACATGTTTGAAGCCACTTGAGTATTGAAAAGGCTTCTGCCAGTTTTCATCATTTTGGTTTCATAGATGTTCTGCTGGACCAAGGCTGACAAACCTTTCATTCTTATATGACCTTGTATGACAAATTTATCTTGCAACAGGCAGAAAGCACTGAAGGGCAAGGTCACCCTGTAGTTGAAATTTTAAACTATTTGAGTGAGGCACACACACAGGCTGAAAAACTCAATGCAAGTGTCAACATAAGCCATAGGTTCCAGGTAGGTCAGCCCCGTGATCAAGGAATTCCTCACTGAGTTCTTGCTCCCTCCTCACGGGATGCCACAGGTCCAGGTCCCCTGTGCAGCAACTGGAGACAGGAGACAGCCTTGCCCCCCACGCTCGCTAAGACACAGTGCAGGCTGCGTAAAATTGCAAAGCCACAGCTTTACCCAGCTGGTCTAGCTTTGAAGTCTGATTTATTCTCCTCACCAGGTGCATTCTGGCTCTCATATGAGGACATTCTGCTGGTCTCGAACCTCCTCTTGAATCTCTGTTTTCACAGATTTCCACTCCTAACGCTGACACTTTGCTCAGTTGTGTGTCACTTTCATCCCTCTGCACTTGCTTTTCATAGTCGTGAACTTGGAGCTGGGTTTGTGGTGTTGTCCTAAGGAAGAGTTGTCACTCTGAGGTAATATTTCTCACTATGGCCTCACATCGGACATGCTACTTTAGGGACTCGCCAAACCTACACAGTGGCTTGTACCAGTGTAACAGCTGCCACCCATCTCTACACGGAGGTGGATGACGACAACTGCATTTGCCTATCGGCTTTTAGCTCCCTTTCATTCTCACACGTCTCAGCAGTCCTGAGCATTTCTCTGGACCTTTGGCTGGTACACCAGGATCTCCTTCATAGCCTGTGTGTGTGTGTGTGTGTGTGTGTGTGTGTGTGTGTGTGTGTGCAGGGGGCACAGTATATTTCAGAGAATAAAGACTTCACCCAGAGATGGTTTTTGGGTGAGAAAATGATTTAAAAATTAATTCACAGGTATTGGGGGCTTGCAACTTAGCTCAGTGGTTTAAGTACCTGCATGAGCAATCCCAGTCAGGCATAGGGGATGGAGTTTTAATCCCCAGATCTGACCTTAAGGCAGCCTGAGCCAGCCAAAGAAAAATCCTTATCTGGTACTAAGGAGGAATCAAGCATTAATTAGTACTCCCTTATGAGGGAGTCTTTATGGGTCCAACAGCAGCTCCTGCTAAAACTCCATGAGAAGAACTACAGGTGAGTGGCTCCACCTGGTGAAAATCACATCAAGAAATATCCAAATTAACAGCTCCACTCAGCCCACATCCATTAGGGATACATATCTATCAAGAGGTTTAGGGGAAGCTAGTAAAATGAATAATGCAGTAGCAGCAACAGCAGCAGCAGCAGCAGCAGCAGCAGGGCTGTGCATTACTTCTGGGAGGGCTTTCCTATTGCAGCGGCTTCACTGTCTCTTTTTTCCATTGCATGACCAGCAATGGAAGGAGGAACAGCTTAACATATGATAGGAACGGAAGTGTTACTGAAAATACCAGTGACCTGCTGCCCGTGTTCCTATAATATGACCAGGACATCCTGATCCCTATCTGTTTAAGCTCCCTTCTTGAACTGACAAGAGTCCTGGAAATAGAAGTAGTATATTTCAGGCACGTGGTACCAAATGTTTTAAGGTTTCTCAGAGATAGTCTAAGTCACCAAAGAGAATAAAAAGAAAGGCAAATTGTTGATGTTTTGAAATAATGAAATTTCAATTATGAAAATGCACCTATTGTGCCAAAGCTTTACTCAAAAATAATATCGGTACTAGATCTTATAATTTTTTTTTTTCAGTGTCTCACTATGCAGCTCGGACTCATAGTCATCCTCCTGCTTCCTGCCTCCTAAGCTCTGGGATAACAGGTGGGAGCCACCACACCTGGACTCTGAAAATCTTCAAATATGACACTGCTTACTGATATATTGGCACCATTAAATGACTTTTTTCTTTTTTTTTTTGTCTTTTTGAGACAGGGTCTCGCTATGCAGTTCAGGCTAGCCTTGAGCTCACTTTTGTAGCCCAGGCTGGTCTCGAACTCGCACTGATCCTCCTGCCTCAGCCTCCCGAGTGCTGGGATTACAGGCGTGAGCCACCACGCCCGGCAATGACTTTTTTCATTAAAAGTAAAAACATCAGTATCTGTATAAAGGTAATTTAATGACAAACTCATTTGAAATATATATCAAAATTTGAGCTCTTGCTACTTAAGCAAAGTGACAGCTTCAAGGTGGAGATATTTTTCATGTTAATTCTATTTTTTAGATATACTACAGATATAGTACAAATTTCTCTACAAAGTCCAACTCCTGTTTACTCTATATTAATGTATTAAATTTGCAGGATTCTTGGTTACAATTGATAACTCTATATAGCATATTGTTATTACCATCCTTTATTTAAATTTGTTTAGTTTTATGTAGATTTTTCCCAAGTTAGTGTACTGTATTTAGTTGTCATGACTTTGATGTCCCCCCTGACTGTGCCGTGGCTGTATCTCACAATTTCTGTATTTCACGGGGGTCTTGACATCTTCAAGATGCACCTCTGAGCATACTTTGTGGAATGCCCAACAATCCCAGGGAGCCACAGGGTTGACTGAGGGTGTGGCTACAGAGATGGGTTTGGAAAACGAAGACCACAGAGGTAGAGGAGAACCTCGCTAACATTGTATGCTCCGTACCAACGGGAACAAAATTGACCACCATCCCTTTGATCCACCACTCCATGCTGTGCAGTGTGGAATGAAGTATTGAAGTACTTAAGGAATGAAGCCATCTTCCACATTGTTAAAGGTAGAACATTTACATATAAATGATTTACAGTTGTTCTGGTGAGTTTTTTTTTTTTTAACATTTTCTTATTTATCAGTCATTTCTTTTAGTATGAAGTCGTTGGTATTTATTTAATATCATTGGTTATGATGCAATGCTTCTGGATTTATATGGAGTGCTTAAATTTTCTTTTAACAATTTAAGATCTTTGTTATGTTCCTGTGTTCCTTTGATATATTTTACTATTTAATTATGCATTTGTGCATGTTTTAGGTATTCTGGTTACTACTGTAGTTTTTTCTTTTCTAGACTCTGTATTAAGAGAATAAGGAAATATTAACATGAAGCCTAAGAAATACCTCTGAATGTACCTAAGTGCTTACAGGACATACATCTGCACCTACACTAAACCAACCATACACGTGGGCTACAATCCAAATAAAATCTATAAATGCAAAGGATTGCCTCTGTTCTCTTCTTGCTTATCTGAAGTTTCCTAGTCCATGAGAGAAATAGAATTCTCATATCCAAAACACCTTAATTTCATAGTCCAATTCTATGATCCATGCATACCGTTTTTGGAATTTCCTATTATTTCTTAGGAAGTTAATGTACTATGCTTACTTTTTATTAATAAGGTTTATTGATACAGTTAGGTGTCTGTAATGGTCACATTCATCCTAGGTAATTTATGCTTGTATGTGATATAAGTTGATTCTGTTTCTTCCCTTATCATTACTTCAACCCCTCCTCCTCTCATTATTTATAAAATATAGTCTTTGTTCATCAGTTTTTTAGATTGCTCTCATTTCCAGGTGACTTATCAGAATATCTTTTTCATTACCCACTTATGTGACATTATCATATACTTTTAGTACATGGTGACCATTCCAACCTGGAAATCCCGGACTTCATGTGAGTGTCATTTCAGAAAAAAAAAAAAAAAATCCCAATGTCTTATACTGTAAAAATATATGAATGTGACATTCATAACACCATCTATTTGTAATCCAGGTTTTATAAACAATTTCTGTTTTTCTTCTCTATCTGGCAGCCATGTCACATCACTATTAGATAAAGCCACCTATATCTAAGTCCTACCGCATTGTCCGATACTTTGTAGGATGCCATTTATATTGAACAATGTAAGATACAGCATTTGCCTTCTGACTTCTTTCACATAGCAAAAATATTCAATATATTTCCAGGATTATATTTTTTCACTTTAAAAAATTTCTGTGCTGAGTAATGCTTCACCGTTATTTTAAGAGAATAAAAGCTAGCAAAAACTAATTAGAATTGATACACAATTTCACTAAGCAAAATAATCGGAATTCAACCATGGTTATAATATTGCATAATGTCTTCAAAATTTTCAGACTACCAGATATAAGCAAGGAAAATTGGTCAAAAAAAGTCATAAGGAGTTTAAAAGGACTGAAAAGCAAAAGATTTATGTGATCTGTAGAGAAACCAGAATACCGATGATGTAATGTGTGCCTAAGGAGAGTCACCTAGACAGAAAACATTCTCTCAGGCTCTCACAGATAGCAAATTGTTCAAGTAGTGGCTGTGGCTTATCCAGAAGTCTGACACTGTTAAAAGTTGTACAAACCACAGTACATAGTTTTCAGGGTAAATCCTGAGGGGACTGACAGACCTTGTCAGATATGACAGTTACATTTTTTTGCTTTATCTTTGTCTTAACCATTCAGCAGAAGTCTAACCATGAGGTTTGAAAAGGAAAGTCATATGAATTTGCTGAGTTGCAAAAGCCTCAATCAACAGCTTCCAATAATGCCAGATGAGCTGGTAATCCACTACTGTAATGGACTATTGGGCTATATATACAGCTACTTTCTGTTTGTGCAAGGAAAATATTTATTTTAATGAGTTTAGACAAGAAATCATGCCTGCATCTTGTACTCTGAACAACTACAGTGAAGACAACAATATACACCATGTTAATTATTATAAAAATAATAAAATAAAATATTGCTTAAAACTTAAAAAGAATGAACAAAAGCATTAGCTGTTCCTTTATCTAGATTGACAGAAATCAGCATTGCACTATTAGTTAGAGCTTCCTCTTGGCTCATGCATCAGCTTTAAGGAGAAAATTATTCATTTCTTCTTTGACAAACAATGAGTAAATCAGTTGCAAACATTCACATGTGCATTTCATAGGTGGATCTTGTTAGATCAGTGGAGTAAATACTTAAGTAGGCTAGTTTTTGGTTGAATGGTAAAAAAATATGTGTAGGCCTCACACAAAGTACAGTAAAACTGTCTTCTGAAACAGCTGTGTCATCCTGCATGCCAACCTTCAGTGCCGTAGCATTCCTGACACATTTGACTCTCACTGCCCTTGCTATTGTGGGGTTTCAAGTGTCAGTCTTCAATCAGGTGCATAGCTGTACATCTTTCCTTTTTTGTTTTTAATATCTCATGAACAATGAGCTTTTCTTATGCTTATAGTCCATCAGTTTTCATTGACTGGCAAATTATCTATTCAGAGACTATGCCCATTGCATAAGGAAAATTCTTGATATCAAGTTTCAAACATTTTTATGTCTTTTTTTTTTTTTGGTGTTGTTGCTGCTGTTTGTTTGTTTTTTGTGGAACTAGGGATCAAACTCAGGATCTTGCACTTGCCAATAAGGCACTTGTGCCCCTGAGCTATCTCCCTGGCCCTTTCCATGTGTTTTGATTGCAGGATTTTATGAAATAAAATAAGTATGTTGTAAATATATTCTTCCAGCCTGTGGCTTGGCAGTTTGTTCACAGTATTTTGTTTTGCATTTTTTGCAGAAAATTCATTTTTAGTATAATACAAATGTATAATTTAAATTCAACAATAATTTCTTTTTTGTTACATCTGTTTTTATGTAATCAAATAAATATATATACGGAAGTAAGTTTTTAAAATATTTTCAAATATTTAAATTGCATGCTTTCTTCATGCATACTTTTATATATTTTTCCATTATATTTTTAATATAATGGAGCTATATAATGTAAGCCATTGAATTTTCATTCATAACAAGAAATATAAGAGAATTTACACACTTCACAGCTTGGAAATAACTATTTTGTAAAAAGAGCTTGCATTCAACATTTACGTATAGTTATAACTTAAATATATGCTATTTTATTAATGAAACAGTGGAATAGTTTGCTAACTATATGGTTTCTAAAAGATTTGTGAATGTTTTAGAAATCCTGCTGTCAAAATATTTCTATGTATTATCAATGAATGGACAGGTGACAAATTTCCTTTAAAATTACTTAAGATGGTGGTTAATAATAGAACTATAAAAGTATTTCTGTAACGTTATTGAAAATAAATACTATTTGTAAACGGTATGTGAAAGGTTCAGCATTGAACTAGAATCACATTGTCTGCCTAGGAATCTCGAAATGGCTTTTTTTTTTTTTTTTTTTTTTTAGGAAAGTGTATTATCATGCTAGCTTTAAAAATGGCAGTAGAGCATCCTGTAAAGATTACCCTATTTTCAAAACTATAAAAATAAGTGTGTGTCCCTACAGGTAATATTTAAACATGCTCTTGTTATTCTAGAGCTACACAGTATAAAGATTTCCACTGCGTGCATGATTAAGGTGAGTGAAGAGGAGAGGTGAGAAACTTCTAGTAAATATAATTACTGTGCTTGACAAGCCTTGGAAAGCCCAAGAATGCCACAGCGCTCCAAGCTCAGGTGGCAATTCTAGTAGCAGCTCTGACATCAGCGGCAGTTCCTGTGAGACAGAGTGAGGGTGAGCAAGGCTTCAGTACAGAAATTACACAGAGCAATCTGAGGCTTGACTGCACTCCACTGCAGTGATAATAAGCCTTACCAGTTATTTTTGTTGTGCTTCAGTTACTTCTGCTTCAATTATGCATTCTCTCCAGTACAGGCTCTCTATCCTGTTAGACACACATTCAATGGCTGTTCTTTTCTTATTAAAGTTGTGCAAGAGAAAAAACCAAAATGTTTTCATACAGGCTACTATAACTTAATGGGGTCAAAATAATAGTGTTTTTCATCAGTGACTGGCTGACAAAGCCTCTAACATAACTACATGAAAAATAAGATGTTTTGTGTAGTTTTTCTACAGTTTAGAGTTACAGAGTATGTATTCAGGTTCAGTGTTCTTCAAGGCAACTTAAAATAAATGCAAAAAAGTTCATAATGAATCTCTAAATAAATTAAGAAGACAAGCCCCAATTTTTCTTATCCTTCTAGTCAACTTTCTTTATGTATGTCTTCAATTGTGAGATAACTTGCAATGCTATAGTTGCTAAATGAAAGTGTTTATGATACGTGCTTAGAAAACTCTTATTTTAAAAATTTATTTATTTATTTATTTGTTTGTTTATTTATTTATTTATTTGTATAGGGTCTCACTACTCACCTTGGGCTTGTAGTAATCCTTCTCTCTGAACCTCCCCAGCCCTGGCACTACAGGCTTGCACCACCATGCACAGTTTCAGTGTCCAGCACAGCACAGGGCCTGCACGGCTTGCAATACTGGGGGTTCAACTTGGCTCCTTGCACTTTACCTGGCTGGTGCTTAGACCACCAAGCTATCTCCCCAGCCCTCGTCTTTTCTTAAGAATAGTTCTTTGGCCAACTATATGTATTTGAGCTAGAAGACTTTTAAGGCAAAGATACCTATGCCTTATGACACCTTATCAAATCATAAGTGGTAGTAAGGCTCCTGGCTTCTAGTCTACTTTGCAATATATGTAAAATACAGTTTGAAAACTGCTCTACTAAACAACCTTGCATTGAAAACATAGTTTTGAATACTACATTAGGAGGCAAGAGTGTTAATTTATATGCTAATTCACTTTATTATATTTTAAAATTAACAGGAATAGGTTCTGACTGAAACATAAAATGCTACACTCTCTTATTGTGGTATACTCAGACTCAATGGAGGAGGAAACATTCCTTTCATTGTAAATTCCTCCACATTATTTTTAAATACAAAATAAGAAAATATCTAACTATGTCTGTTATGTTTTAAGTGACTGTGTGAGTGTATGATAGTCACTACAGCTTTAGAAATTATCATTTTATTGATTGATTGATTTTTATGCATTTGGTACAGGATCTCATTATGCAGCTCAGAGTCGTAGTGATTCTCCTGTTTTCAGGTCCACCAGCGCTGGGACTACAGGCTTGTGACACCACACCCAGTTTTCTTGGCCCTCTGAGTGTGCCCAGGGTTGAGGCTACGGCAGCATGTGATACTGAGAATCGAACCCTGGTCCCTGTGTTCACCTAAGCAAATGCTCCATCCGCTGAGCTATCTCACAGGCTCTGAAATTATCACTTTAAAATAATATATTATTTTCTTTTTGTTCTACTAAAATGTGTGCTAGCATGTTTACTATGTTTCTTGCTACAGCTGATATGTGGAAGTGAGAAAATTCTTTGCTTTTATATTTTTAGTAAAAAAAAAAAAAAAAAAAAAAAAAAGCAAAAACACAGATGTCAGTGAGAAGAGAAGGAACACTGGATTTTTGGTAAAGATGATAACATACAAAAAAAATTTCCAGTATCTGAACATATTACTTTTGGAGCATGAAACAGCTCAGGGTACAATTTCTGAGAACTTGCTTGAGATGTAGTTAAGGTTTAAAAGGACATCAGTCTCCTTGTCTTTGTTTTGTTTTTTCTTTATTGAACCAATCCACATAGATGTTAAGCTAGCAGAGTTCACAGTTACCTGGAGTATTTAAAAGAAGAATATAAGGAGCAGAGAGATGAAGTATAAGCAAAAATAATAAAAATGATGAAATATGAAATGTAATCTCATGAATAAGAAAAACATGAATTAATGACATAATTATTAAAGAAAAAATTCATGATAAATTGCATTTGTTTTACATTCATAGCAATAAGGAAATAACATGATTGGTAGTGTATTAAAGAAATAATATTTCATAGAACTATGTAAAAATTTGAGCTATCAGAAAGCATATTTAAATTGTCTTCTTTAAGTATAATTTTATTTTATTTTGAAGAGTTAAAACAAAAGCAAACACAAATAGCAGAAAGAAAGACAGAAACAGTGCAACATACAACATTATATATGTTACAGTTTTTTGAAAGAATAGCAAATTAACAATGATTGTTATACTTCCTATATTGTCATCCAATCTGCTGCTCAGATTAACATATATAGCTATGTCAGATTGGATGAATAATTGAATATTAACTCTTGCTTTCAAAAATTTCTTTAATTTTCTAATTTATTTTTGTTGCTGACAACATCTATAATAGCTTTTCAAAATGAAAAAAATAGAACAAATTTACCATTAATAAATTTTCTGGCTAGGCAAGTGACATAGTTTGAAGAAACAATCATAGGTGCATCTAGACATCATGATTATGAGAAAGCTTCCTCCACTTTTAAAAGATTTTCACTTTTATTTCATTATCGCATCATTATTTTTTTTAGTTTTAATGAAGTCGTATAGAGTGACTATTACTGATCTAATGAGCAGTTCAAGTCCAGTGTCTGCATAAGCGTTATCTGATATGTGTGGGTGAGTTGACTTTTTATTATGCTCATGAGTTTTTTTTTTTTTTTTTTTTTTTTTTTTTTTTTTTTTTTTTTTTTTTTTTTTTTTTTTTTTTTTTTTGTGTGTGTGTGTGTGTGTGTGTGTCAAGAGTGTGAAACAATCAGGGCCAACCTATCTCTTTCTTTTAATTTATAAGAACTCATACTGAAAGGCCCAAAGACTTCAGACTGGAATTGTCTATCTGCTTCCTCACTAACAGGTCCACAAGGTATTGGAGGTGGACATTAAGAGGAGCTTCCAGCCGAAACCTACATAGTTGGCATCTTCATCACCTCCATATGCCCTGGGACATAGACTTACTCCCAGCAGTTGGCTGGATTATAATGGTGAGTGACTGGAAAGAGAGAGAGAAAAAGAGACAGACAGACAGACAGACAGACAGACAGACACAAAGAAAAAGACAGAGTGAGTGAAAAATAGAGAGACAGAGACACAGACAGAGAGATTCAGGGTTGAAAGTGATGGCAACTAAGGATTCTTCAGATTCACAAGACTGGGGAGCTTTAAAAACTGGTCAATTTTCCTCTTCTTTTCAATTCAATCCAGACAGAAAAACGTATGAGTTCTTTAGAGCCACAAGTGGAATGGACCTTTCTGCATCAGTTTGCTGCACAGAACGGGAATGATCCCCACAACTCACAGAGCTGTGGTTTACTGAGCTGCTAAGAAGGCGTGAGCCAGCAGCCCATTTAGATCTGTGCATAACCAGAGATAATATTACAACTAGAAAACAAAAGTAAGAAAATAACAATAAGTGATTCCGCTATGTAAAACATGGAGAAAACACACACTAAAGAAATGTACTGCTGTAAAGGACTAGTGCTAATGCAAAATGATTTGGACAACCACACAATTCAGAGAAATACTTAAAAATGGACTTAAGCAAAATTTGGGTTTTGGACTTTCAGTGTTATTACTGCGGATTAAAACTCTTAATTGTCTTTCTAAGAAGGCGGCCCATCTCAGAATTTAATATTTATGATCAGGTAGTTTAATATCACTAATTTGCTTTGAATCCAATTCTGAATCTTTTTTCCTCCATAAAACTTCACAAAGCTTAATTTAAATTAATTATTCAAGATTATTTTTTGAAAAAAACTTCTGAGTTATGATGCCTTTTAAAGTATTTTCCTGTTTTATACAATCTTAGTGAGTTTTATAAAGTAGCAACTTGTTTTGACTTACACAACATAGAACTTATTTATTTCTAAACAACATATAGTTTCAGGTAAAGTAGAACGTCAAGTGCAGAAGAAAATCGATATAACAAAAAAGTAAGAATAGGGGCTGGGAAGATAGCTCCAGGGCACAGGTGTCTGCCTGGCAATTGCAAGGTTGAGTTTGAACCATAGTCATGCAAAAAATAAAAAATAGAAAAAGTAAGAAACACAAGTATCTTTCCTATTTTCAGTCCTGTAATGAGCCTGTGCTTAATTTTCCCTAAAGTCAAAAGGAACTGATCACAATACATACCACTGATGGCCTGAGTCTGAACCCAGTAACTGGTAACTAAAATAAATCTATCCAAAGATTAAAACCAGTGCATAAGTACCCTTAAACATTCACTCAGGGACCTAACCTAAAAGGGTGCTTTGTTGGAGAGTCAATATTTCTAGTTTTCTCTTGTTATAAAAGCAGAATGCCGGGCATGGTGGCTCACGCCTGTAATCCCAGCACTTGGGAGGCTGAGGCAGGAGGATTGGTGCGAGTGAGCGCAGGACCAGCCTCAACTGCATAGCGAGACCCTGTCTCAAAAAGACAAAAATAAATAAATAAATAAATAAATAAAAATAAAAAAAAATAAAAGCAGAGCGCATGATGGGATAGCACTGTTACAACAGATCTTGCAACACCTAGGACAGAAGTAGGTGATGGTCTGGGTGCAAACAAGCTGTTCCTTTCCACAGATATAGGTCGCCCTTAGTATGATAGTAAGGGGCCTTCAAGTCTGCTTGGGAGGGGGTGTCACTACTCATCAACTGAACACATTGTGGAGGAGGCAAAGGCAGTGATGTGCGCTGGTGACCCTGGATCCCACCACTCAAGCACAGCCAAGAGCCTTCCGGTGCATCCCACCACTCCCAGACCTCTTCCCCAGAACCCCGGGAGCTCACGAAGTCCTGCAAGTGCAGACAATCGCTCAGCAGGTTTGCAGCCCCCGGATGGGGCTTAGGGCTTTCCCCAGAGTCCATGCCTCTCCTTTGACACACTGCACTTTCGATTCTAAGCAATCAATTGCACTGAAAATTCAGCTCTCTGGATTCCACACTGCACCTGCTATGTTTCTGCTTTTGCTGTTGGAGTGGATGTGATCCATTTTCCTTCTTTTCTGTCTAAGTCTAAGCCAGAACCCACACACAGTATAATGCTAATACATTTTAAAAAGTCAGAGATGGTCAAAGGGAATTTCAGTGGGCCTAAATCTAAGTCTAAAACTTGTGTTTATTAAATAAAATAACCTTTTTCCATATTTGAAAATGAGCTTATTATATTACCCTGAATAGCTTTGTAAGAAAGAATTCCTGCTGTTTAGTTACACTTTTTAAAAAATATATTTTATTTTATTTTATTTTATTTTATTTTATTTTTTATAATGAGTGTCTCTAAGAACATAGAAATTTTAAGTGGGAGAAATACTGATAATGATAATTTAAATAAAAACAATAGAACTTTCTTTAAAAGGCTGCACCCATTTTTGGACTCTAAGTGACATAGTGATATTGGTATATTTAAAGCATCTTCACTACATTATGTGTTATAACCTATTTAACTTTCAAGTAATGTCATAAGTCCTTTGAATCTCTACTTCTGAAAAGAACAAAATTAAAGGCATTGAAACTTAGAGATGGGGCCAAACGAGATGGCTCAGCAGTCTAATGCACCTGCTTAGAAAAGTTTAGGCAAATGCAGGGACCATGGTTCAATCCCTGGCACCACATGCTGTGCCAGTCCCACCCCAACCCACCCCTCTGAGTCAGCCATAAAGAAAAGAAAAAAACCTTAGGGAGCTTCTGAAAGATATCAAGATAATCACTGGCTATACTGAAACCCAAAACAGGAATTCTGAAGGTGGAAGTAATGATTACTCTATGTTGCCTCTGAGGAGGAATGGCTGAGTAAATAATAAAAGTTTTCACTTTTGCTTTTGTCTAGACCTAGGCAAAGTATTTATTTGTACATGTTGCCATTCATGAAGTTTATCTTCATCTTGGGTGTCAGTTACATGTGCATATTATATAATGCTTCTTTAAAAAGCATTTCCCTTCCCACCCCTCCTGCTCCCTCCCGTCTGCAGGTCTGCAGGCCCATCTCCCATCTTATATTCTTGTGCATCTTATTTGTCTTAGCACATGTAGTAGTTACATTATTTGGAGCTAGTGGCTTCCTGAAATCCTTACTCTTATTTCTTTTTCATATCTCCCTCACCCTTCCTCCTTGTTCTTTGATCACTTCCCTATTGCAAGATATGCACTCCATTTCCCTTTCTGTCCTTTATCATCGTATTTGTACTCTGTCTCACTCAAATGGGAGATATTGTATGGTAATTGGAAAGGTGAATCTGGTTCATTGCACTGAGCATTGTATTTACCAGGTATATGCCTTTTTAAAACAAATGTCTCCTTTCGCCCCTTTGTAGATGACTAGTATTCCATTATATACAGATACCATATTCTCTGTACCCAGCTATCTGTGGACAGACGTGCATGATGTTGTTATTAAAAGCTGTGCTGCTGAAACAGTTGTTATCACAAACTGTGCTGCTGAAACTTTGCCATGAACCTAGGACTTTAGTACGTTGACTCAAGTTCTTTGGAGAAGACAACTAGAAGTGGTATCTAAGTCCAGTGGAATTGGTCATTTCAGTCCTTTGAGAAATCCCCTTATGGATTTCCATAATGGATTTACTAGTTTCCACATCCACTAGAAAATGTCAACATGTTATTGCTTGATTTCTTAATGGTTGTAATTCTTACAGGAGAGGAAGGAAGACAAATTTCTCCCATTTGTCAACTGAGAACCCTCCTGAAACTCATTCAGTGAGGGCAGGACCGATGGAGGGAGTAGCAGATGGAAGGTTTGGGAAAACTGTGGCGTCTCCGAATATTTGTCCTCAGGAGAGGACATGTCCTTTGAAGGCTTGGTTGTTACTATAAACAGTAGAGCACCAATGTTTCAGGTCTCTATAAATGTGAAGTTTCTGTCATAGGTTGCTCATCTTAGCAGATTTCTTCCTCAATGATTTTTTTCTTTTGTTCCCCTTTTCTTGCCCATTTTTTGACTAAGTTTTAACTTTAGTTGGTTTAATACTTTAAAATTGTTGTATACTCCAGATATTCTTCCTGTGTGAGGAGTAACTGCCAATGACTTTCCCACTTTATAGGCTGTCTTTTCACTCTACTGATTGATTCTTTTATTCTATAGAAGCTTTGTGGTGTGATAAAATCTCAGTTGTTAATTCTTGCTTCTCTTTTTTTTTGTGCAATCAATATTCTGTTTAGAAAATTCTACTTACCAATATGTCTGCATGGGATTTACATATGTTCTCTTCCAATAGGGTTAATTTTTGTGCTTTAGTGTTTAAATCTTTGATCTATTTTGGTTTTAATTTAATATATGGCTGGAGGCAAGGGCCCAAGTTCAATCTTCAGTGAGCAAATGGTCAGTGTTCCTACAGTATTTGCTAAAAAGGCCATCTTTCCTCCATCATATGCTTATGGCCCTGCTGTCAAAGATCAAATAGCTGAATGTGTCTGGGAATATTTCTGTGTCCTCAGTTCTGACTCTTTGATCCACAGGTCTGCCTTTGTCCTAGGATCATGCTATTTTATTCACTATTGCTTTGAAGGAGCTTAAAGTTAGATAGAGCTATGCCTCCTACTTTGCTCTTATTGTCCAAAATTGCTTTTGATATTCTGGGTCTCTTCTGCTCTATAAAAAAACTTCAGCATTATTTTCTCTTCAAAGCGTGCTGTTGATATTTTGATTGGGGCTGTCATGAATCGGTACAGCAGTTTGGGCCGTGTGGCCCTTTGGCCCATATAGATTCGGCCAATCCAAAAGCAGGTGCTATGTGTTCATTTCCTGATCTCCTTTCTTCAGTCTCCTTCTTCAGAGTACTGTAAGTTACTCTGTAGAGGCCTTTCACTTCCTTGTTGAGGTTGACTCTGAGGTTTTTATTTTTCTTGAGGCTACTATGAATAGTAAGTGATTTCAAAGTTTCCTTTCTCGCCGTGTTGGTATACATGTTCCTTCTCTCTCTCTTGGTGAGTCTACTTACTGCCCTGTCTATTTCACTTATTCTTTCAAAGAACCAGCCCTCTGCTTTGTTATTGATTTGTAGTCATTTTAATCTGAATTGTATTGATTTCTGCTCTGATCTTCATATTTTTGTTTCTTAATTTTGTTTTGGGATTCAATTTTGTTTCCCAAGTATTATAAGATTTCTCATAGTTATTTCATTTGGCATATGTTCTGTTTTCCCTATGCAAGCATTGATTGCAACAAATTTTCTATTAGAACTGGTTCCAGAGTGTCCCAGAGGTTTCATTGATTTTTACTGTTATTTTCATTCACTTTTACAATTTTTGAAATTTCTTGTGCGATCCATGGGTTGCTTAGTAATATGGTAACAATTTTGAGAAGCTTTGCCATTCTGAAATTTCTGTCATTGATACCTACTTTCTTTGTGAGTTGGTCTCATAGCAATTAAATTATGTTTACTTAATTTCAGTTGTTTTTATGTTTACTGAAGCAGACTTTGTGAATTAGTCGATTCATTTTGGAAAAAGAACCATATGCTGCTAAGCATAACATATACGTTGTTGTACAGGAGAATAGTATATATCCATTTGATCTTTTAATTTCAGTTGTATTTGTTTTGTGAAGTAAAATATTTCAATATTTGGTGCACATGTATTCATCAATGTTGTCTTTTTGTGTTGGATTTTCCCCTTAATTGCTCTTAAGTGACCTTGCTTTCTCCTTTTAATAAGTTTTAGCTTGAGTTTATCAAGTTTGAGATTAAAATGTTTAGCCTTTCTTGTTTGGGGGATTCTGGCACAAGAAATGTTGTTTTCCATGTAGGAAATTGGTCTCTTGGTGGCCCCTAAGAGAAAACATGAAGAGGACTTAGAAAATAAGCACAGGAGATAACAGCTGAGGTCAGGAGGCCTATGCCTGGTTGGTAAGAAAACCGAGAAACAGCAACTGGGGCATTTACTTATACCTCTGCAAAGCGAATGTCATGTGACACAGTGTTCCCTTGTGACTACTAGCTGACGGTGACCAAGCGGGGTTCCTTTCTCAGGACTGAGATAGCTGGACTGCTTTAGGTCCTGAGGCCTCATCCTGCCCTCCCGCATATGATGCTTCTGAGCTTCAGATCCTTCCAAAATTTGCATTTTTGAAAAATTTAATCTATAACTATCTTTGGATTGGATGAGTGTCTTGAATGCAGCAGACTGTTGCCTTATGTATTTTTGATCCAATCTTATAGTCTGTGTCTTTGGAAACCTGCAGCCATTAACGTTAAGATATTACTGAGATGTGTTGACTAGTAACATTGCCTTCTTTATCTGTGAAAAGATATTTCTTTTCCTGACCTTTGTTGTTGTTGTTGTTGTTGATATGGATCTCCTGGGCTCACTAAATTCTTCTGATGTATTTATTTATTCATTAATTTATTTATTGTCTTTTGGAGATAGTTTCTCACTGTGCAGTTCAAGTTAGGCTTGAGTTCACTTTGTAGCCAAGTAGGCCTCAGACTTGAAAGGATCCTCTTGCCTCAGCCTCCCATGTGCTGTGATTATAGGTGTGTGCATACTGTGATTTTTTATCAAGAATACCCTTAAGTATTTTCTCAAGAGTTTGTTTAGAGACTGGGCGTGATGGTGCAGGCCTGTAATCTCATCACTTGGGAGGCTGGAAATAGAATCACTACAAGTCTGATCTGTGTAGAGAGACCCTATAGATACTGTGCTAAGGACAGAAAAAGAAGGAAAAAACAAGGAGTTGGTTTAGAATACTCATATCTTTTTTTTTTTTAAATAAAGGCTTAAAATGTACTTTAATAAATTGATGCTGTACCACTGCTTTATTTCTCAGAAAAAAAAAATTAAGGTATCAGGGATAGATCAGACATGGTACAACAATAAAAATTGCACAGCATAACTATCTAAGATAGGCAAGGCTAGCAGGTACTGTCAGACCTTCAGCATACAGTAACACTATTGCCAAGACTGTACTGGGCCTACGCAGAATAGCTGTGAAGAGCAATATCATAAAAACAAGATATCATTTCTGTCCTTAACCAAGGAAAAGATGGAGGCAAGTTAACCCAAGATTTTTAAAAAGATATACAAAAAGGAAATCCCTAAGAGAAAATGTCTTTAGTACATGACAGGGTAATACATGGGATATAAATGAACCCTACATATGCTGTCAGTGGCCCCTGTGGACATTGGCTTGACCTTTCTCTTGGAAGCAAATTGTCTTAGCCTCATTGCTCCATTTATACCCACATCTTCTCAGCTGGTCATTTTCGTGTTTCTTCACCCAGTTTGAAGCACAACTTTACTGGATAAGTTAATACACGTTGGAAGTTGTATGTGCTTAGGTTTGCAATATTTTACTCCAAATTTTCCTGCCTTTTACAATTTGGGCTGAGGGCCAGTGAGATAGCTCAGTGAACTAAGCAGCTGCCCAGATAAGCACAGCACTCCATGCCAGGCCAGCCCTGCCCCCAGGAAACACAGAGCCAGCCACCAACAGCAAGTGTTGTGGAACAAGCTTGTAATCCCAGCACTGGGGAGGCTCAGACAGGGGGATTAAGATGAGGCTGCACTGCTGCAATGAGACCCTGTGCAAATACATTGAAAGAGGGGCCCGGCAGGATGGCTCAGTGGTCTAAAGCGCCTCCTTAGGAAACCTTAGGCGGCTGCAAGGACCGCGGTTTGATGCCCGGTACCACATGCTGTGCCAGCCCTGCCCTCAGGCCAGGCTGAGCTGGCCATAAAAATAAATAAACATACAAACAAAAGTTCTGAAACAAGAAAAAAAAAAATTCTTAAAAAAAATACACTGAAAGAGAAAGAGAGCCGGGCGTGGTGGCGCATGCCTGTAATCCCAGCACTCAGGAGACTGAGGCAGGAGGATCGGTGTGAGTTCGAGACCAGCCTGGGCTAGAAAAGTGAGCTCAAGACCACCCTGAACCACATAGCGAGACCCTGCCTCAAAAAAAGCCAAAAAAAAAAAAGAAAGAGAGAGAGAGAGAAAGAGAGAGGGAGGGAGGGACGGAGGGAGGGAGGAAGAAAGGAAGGAAGGAAGGAAGGAAAGAAGGAAAGAAGGAAGGAAGGAGAGAAGGAAGGAAGAGAAAAAAATATTACTGTGATTGTATTGGGTTTAAATTTATATGTGATTTTATTTTTCTTTAAAATTCAGTATTTTTCCTAGATATCTTATAATTAAATGATGATATGGTTGGGTGAGCTCTTTTTGTCTTCAGAATTGTTAGGTGTACTATAAATGCTGCTTCTTTATATTTTCACAAGTTTCCTTACATTTTAACAACTGTCTTCTCTAATTTCTGTAAAACAAGTTCGTGTTCTCACCACTATCTTCTGTATTTTTCTCTAACTCCAATTATCCTTAAATGGGTTTTCTTATTGTCATCTAGTAGTGGCTGGATCATCCTCTCTTGTTTCCTGATTTCCTCCTAAGCTTATTTGAGCTCCTTCTCCATTCATAACTTGTCGTTTTGTTCTCTATGTCCAACACTGTTCTTATGTCAGTTGGTTTTGAAATTTATAAATTATATAGGTTTTTAAAAAACTATTAGATACTGCTGTGTGACTGTTTTTCAAGGATGCCGCATCTTTGTTGACTATATCAGGCGAGTTTTCAAGTGCTTTGGTTAGTTCATCCGGGCTCACCTGCATCACCGATATTCCTCTTGAGCACAGTGAGCGACGTCGCTGTGCATCTTTGTGCATTTCCCCTTCTAGTTTCGTCATCTCTTCAGTGGACATTTCTTATGAAGTTCTGTGGCCTAGTATTTGTTTTCTTCTCCTTTGTGATCCCTTCCTGTGCCTTGGGAGAGCTGAATAGACCTGGGAACTTTCTGTTGCCTTGATTCTCTAGGTAAGGAGTATTTATGTATTCTGTGAAAATATATTTTTTTTTAAACTGGGATGTTTCCTCCCCTGATAATTTCCAGTTTCGTATGTCCAGTGCAAGTATTTTCTCCTTATGTCATTAACTGTAAGTGACCTGGACTCTCTCTACATATGCTGGTACAGGAATTCTGGTTATAACTACTCTAACAGATTCAATCATACAACACTGCTCTGTACCATGCTGTGCCGTCATGCTCCCTTCCTCTGTGTACTGTGTGTGCACACTGCGGTCATTCACAATTTATGATAGTTCTGCAACGATGTGGTTCAAACTGAAGGAAGAAAAGGGGAGGCTATTAAATCTGGGGAGAAAGGCACTAGAAATAGGATGGCAGGATGCGAGAGAGACAGAGGAGAAGAAAGCTTGATGTGGGCTCTGATGCTACTGAAACACTTTTAATGGAGTAAAAATGACAGCAAGGATTGCTCTTGGAGGCTATTTGTAGAGACAAGAGTGCAGTGTGAGAGGAAGGAAGTGGATCTTCTGATTGAGAGAAGACATGTAGCTGTGATAGGTGAATTAAAGTGTGGCAGAGGCCCTGCTTTAGGATGAAGAGAATTGAAAGTTAGTAATGAGGGAGATGTATGACCCTGGGGAGGTATGCACGCAGACTTAAAAGCCTGGGAGAATGAATTTTTTAAGTTTGGAGAAGGAATAAATAAATGTGATAGTAGGATTTGCTTCGGGATTTGAGGTGGAGTACCTAGGTAGGATGTTGAGATGAGAGACCCTATGTACCAGATCCCGTGAAAGAGAAAACTGCACAAAAGCAAAACCCAACAATCACACAAAATACTGGAAAAGAACAAAGCATAACCAAAAATTATTCAATAAATCAATATATAATGAAAAATATAACATATTAAATCTGCAGTGGGAGCATATAAAATACTCCAGTGAGACAGTGTGTATGTGATTCTTGTGGAACTTCTTGTCTGGAGTCTGCATGCTTAGACCTAGCGACCTCTGACTTTTCTCCTGTAATATTGACACTAACTTGTATTCGAGACATCTTTCCTCCAGGTTGCACGGATCTTTGCAGCGACTGGTCCAGTCTAAGTTTTTGGTTAGTAACTCTTCTGTCCCTCTCCCTGAATGCAGCGTTGGAGTTGGCGGAATGACTCCCTGGCAGAAAGTTATTGGTGAATTAGTAGTATTCTTATGCAAACAAACAAACTCTGTTGATATCAAGTTAATCCATTACACTGGTGTCCTGTACAGGACAGTGGAGGACATACTGTGAGACTTGCTTTCACTTCTCCACTTAGGCTACAGAAGTTATAATGGAAACATCTTAACAGCTCGAGAGTTGACCCACAGCTAATCTACTCTAAAAAAAGATATTCAACAGTAATTTTATAAAAAAATTATCATGTCTACAGCCTGTTCTGTGAATAACTGCTATGAGGACAACAATATGCATTGTATCAATTATTGGGAATGTACTACTAATGCATTTTGAAGCTATCATATTGTTATTTCTTATTAAAAGTAATAACAAAACAGTAAATTTATAGATGTGATGATCTAAAACCCAGAGAGCTAGGGTTTGGCTAATGCCAGAAGTGTATTATAAAAGGGGTAAAATATATTTAATTTATTATTATTTTTATAATAGTTAATATATTACATAATATAATGTTGTCTTCATCATAGTTGTTCAGAGTACAAAATGCAGTCACAAAAGACTATATATATATATATATATATATATATATATATATATATATCTGGATATATGTATATATATATATATATATATCTGGCGGCTCAATCTGCCCTGGTGGTGGGGCTGGCACAGCATGTGGTGCCAGGGATCAACCCACCTTTCCTGTGGTTGCCTACAGTTTCCTAAGCAGGCTATTTAGACCCCTGAACCATCTTGCCAGCCACATAAAATAAAATAGTTTTTAAGAAGTCTTGTGATATATGGTATTGAAAGGACGAAATTGTGGGGTGCAAAGAATTCTAATGGTGATAGAAATATAATCTAAAGTTAGATGAAGTATTGCAGTACTGCAAAGACAATATTGCAGCAGAAGATTCAGAAAGGTTACTAGGGTCTGAGCATGCAGGGCTAGGGAGATAGCTCCATGGTCCACATGCCTGCCTGGCAAGCGCAAGGTCATGAGATCGAACCCAGGTCCTGCAAACAAACAAACTAGGGTCTAAGCATGTAGACTCCAGTCAAAAGGCTACACATGAATCACATATACACTGTCTCATTGGAGTACTGTGTGTGTTTCCATTGGATATTCAATAGGTTGGACTTTTCTCTATATTCTGATTTATTTAGTAGTATTTAGTAGTATCCAGGGAAACCTGGATACAAAATTGGTAATGAAGCAGACCTGTGGGTGGTGAACCCAGTGGGGGTCGAACGACCAAAACACAGGGGTTGCCTAAAGCCATCAGAAATCATAATTGTAGCAAAACTACAGTTTTGAAGTAGCCACCAAAATTATTTTTTAGTTTGGGGTCACCGCAGCATGAGGAACTGTAATGCGGAGTCATAGCATTAGACAAAATCAGCACGTTCAGGTTGGTATGGCCGAAGACGGAGTCACGGCATTAGAAAGGTTGAGAAGCACTGTGTTAAAGGGCAAAAGATGAGGAGGGATAAAAGGAAGAAAAGAAAACCTGAAGAAGCATAAGAAACAAGAGAAAGAAGTCAAGTACAGAGATATAGGTGGAAGAAGGAATAAAGAGGGAAACTTCTCTAATTCTCCATAAGCTATATCAGAAGAACCGTGCAAAGGGAGAGATATGGCTGTATGTTCATGTATCCCATATACTTTTAAAGTGAAAAGGGCACATATTTGAAGACAACCTTGGGTGGAAATGAACAGGAAGAACAAAATAGGAAAGAATATAAAGAAAAGAAAAGAAAAGAAAAGAAAAGAAAAGAAAAGAAAAGAAAAGAAAAAGAAGGGGCCCGGCGGAATGGCTCAGTGGTCTAAAGCGCCTGCTTGGGAAAGCTTGGGAGGCTTCAGGGACCACGGTTCGATCCCTGGCACCACATGCTGTGCCAGCCCTGCCCTCGGGGTGGGCTGAGCCGGCCATAAAAATGAGTCAATAAATAAACAAAGGTTCTGAAACAAGAAAAAAAAAATAATAATAAAATTTAAAAAAAAGAAAAGAAAAGAACAACAAAAAATGCATTCTATTGTTTCAGACATGTGGCTCTTCCCCACACCTTGGAATAAGGAGCAGTGTGTCTCTGCTCACTCACCCTGGAAATCTAAGTCGGTAGCCCATGCCCAGACAGCTGCACACAGCAGGATCAGGGATGTTAATCTCATGCAACTCAGGCTGAATTTGGCCTCCAGATGCATAGCTGGGTCCATGTCCAGCTGCCCCAGGTATGCAGCAGGACTCCTCTCTCCAGCCCGCTCTCCTGTGGCCACCTTCCCTCATTTAATCTGGGAATTTCAAGGTGCAGAGTGTGCCATGGATCCTAAGGGCTGAGTGGTGAGGCCTGGCCTCTGTTATGCTCCTGCCAGCTCAGGTCTTGTTCTACGACTGTGACAGCAGGCAGTGGACTGAGAAATCTCACTGACTAAGTGCTGTGCAAGGCCACACTGGGAGCAGCATCTGTGTTTGCCTAGCAGGCTCCAACTGCCCCTGTCAGTCTCCATTTAATTCCCTCTTGCTTTTGAAATGTTCTACATGTGTTCCAAAATAGTATTCTTTGGGTTGAAATCTTCAAACCGGAATTCAGACATCACCACATTGTTTGGTTAATCCATCTCTTAATTCCCTTTCCTTTTATGACAGATTATCCTGCTCTGTTTCTTGCTGATGTTCTCCAAGACTCTCCAGCAAGTCTCTGCTCATCCATGTGGGGATTTCCAGATCTTTCCTTTTTGGTGGATCTGTCCTCAGCTTCTGAGGTGCGAATCCTCCTCTAGTCATTCATACTCAGTCCTCTATTCCAGACTTTTGCCTAGTCTGAAATCAGATCCTTTGTCTCCTGGTTAGTCTACTGTCCCACCCAGAGGGGGCACAGAGCAGAGCCAGCTCCACCTTGGCAGTGGTTGAGTCAGGGTGTGGAACCCACCACTGAGACATTGTTTGGGGACCAGTCCAAGGGTCCAAGATCCCAGTCCAAGGGTCCAAGATTCCCACCAGTGCTACGAGGGTCCATCATCCACATTCTCTGTTGTTTTTTGAAGGATATTGAGCAATACGCAATTTTACATTTCTGACATAAATTGTAACCTTTTATGCAAAACTCTAAAGTGCCTCATAAAATAGGGTAGAAGATAAGTGATTTGAAAAGCAAATTTCAATGACTATAGACTAGTGGTACTAGAAATGTCAACATATGCACTGCTGATAAAAGTAATTGATCATCCCTACATGACAAAAATACAAACATAATTTCTCAAGCAACACATGTCTATTAAGCTCCTACTATATAGTAGATGACAGATGCTTTTAAAATTGTAACATTTAAATACATAGATATCACCTGTAAGATGGGTAAGCTCATACAATTCCCTGTCTTTTAGAATTGGAAACTGATTTTCTAGGAGATTAAAGTAAGTTACTAAATATCAACATTTTTTCCTATACATCTTAAATGTAGGTAATTACATATCTAACATACAGTCTCCAAATTTGAGAAAAAAAACATGTATTAACCAATACAGCATATATTAACATGCGGTGCTCAGAAGCTGGGAAAAGTTTGTGGTCTGGAAGAACAGCAACTATTGGTGCTGACAGCTGTGTGCTCAAATGCGTGCTCTCGTAGTAGTGCCTCCACGTCGGTGAGACTTGGGTGAGGAAGTCTCAGGTGACTTTCTGTTATTTTAATAATAAATGTTCCTGAAAGAGTAAAGAGAGCAGAGATATAGATGGACTAAAACGCTAAATTGTTCACCAATGTTCAGTGAGGTGAAATGTAATTCCCTAGGCTTAGGTATAAATAGGAAGAAAGGGCTGTAGAATAATCATTTATTGAGAAATAAATGAGAGGGATTGTCTTTTTAGAATTTTTACGTATTTAATAGCTATGTTACTGTGGCCTTGAGTGTGATTTTCTTTAGGAATCCCCAAGTTGGAATCACTAGTTGAGGATGGCCAACAGTAAGCAAATTCAGACATTTATTATTTTTTCTGTGTGTGTGTGTGTGTACATGTGTGCATATGTAAGTGCCCTCAAGTCACCCTGAGTCTGCCTTGGAATAATGTACTAATCTTTTAAGTAACTTTTCATATTTTCTGGTTCCATCTGTGAGCTATTCTTCCACCCCTGGTATCATCATAATTCTTAAATTTCTATTCCCTTAGGGAACAGCCATCCCATCTCACTCAGTTAAATGACGAGTTAAACAACGTTATTAGAAATTTCTCCAAGTATACCACAGGGAAACTTACGGCTTCTTTGGATAATGAGGACAAAGCGAAAAATACAGAAGTATAGCCATTTCCAGGAAAGCTCAGCAAAGCGCGTTTTCTTTATGAGAGCTACACTAATCCTGTGCTCCTACATCAGTGGTTAGAATAATTCTTTTACATTTACCCTATAGAGAGAAGAAGAGGCTTACTGGCGTGGGAGCAATAAATTCTCCAAAATAGTTGCTAGGTAAAAATTAGAAAGCCAGTTTCTAGCTCACTACAGCAACCCTGGTAGATTTCTGTCTTGCATGTCTGACGATGCATTCTGCTTGTCTTGGAAACTTCTGGTTGCTGCCCAAATATGACATGTATATAAGACTAAAGAGACGTTTGCCTGACACTGAAACTCAGCCTCAGATTCACCTCTGGAAGCCGTCGACTGACGCTCCTGCTCTGAGTTGAGGACTGAGCACTGTCTCTGCTTAAAGTTGCTCGGTGTAGATGACCTTCACGTGGAATTTCAGGGAGGCAGAGAGCATCAGTCTGGCGCTGTAATCATTAAGCACTTCCTCCTGAGTGCACTTCAAGTGAAGGATATTCAAGAGCAGGACAGACTTTCTATTCCTAGCACTTTGAAGCTGCAGCTTTATATTTTCAAGTCAGATAAAATAGAGAGCAGGAGAAGTAAACAAGTTTACTATGCAGAAACAGTCTCACATCGCTGAAGGCTGTTTTCTGCTGAGGAACACAGAACAGGAGACCACAAATTTGTAAGTTGTAATCTGGTAACAGAAACAGCTTTCTAAATTTTGAGGTACTTCATACAATGATTTGACCAGGCATAATCTAAAATGTCCACATGTGAGAAGTAGATTGAAGTGAAAATCTAATTAGTCACACATCATAATTCCTGAACATCATCTTATCTATTTCAGAAGCTACCTAAGAGTCTGCGTTGCATAGATTTTCAAGGCATGTAGTCTCCCACTGCATGTCATGAAATTTGACTGTAACCATTCCCCCATTGCATTGTCCATAGCTATTTCTCCATAGTTTGTGCTCTAGACAAACTGAATAGAGACCTTGCCTCTCCCAGCACTGCTTTTTGTTTTCTTTTGTCTTCTGTTTTCCTTTCTCTCAGAGCTCTCTCCTCATCCTAAATCCTACTCAACTCCTATTACCAATTAAATCTTAACATTTTTAATATGCTTCTCATGTAATAAAAACTCTCACTAGAAATTTTACCAAAAAAGCATCAGTGGCTACTAACTGCTGTATATGAATTGTCTTTGTAATATGACAAATAATGTTAAATGACTAGTAACATTAACTCACTACAGTATAATAAATTTTATGAAAGCACCAGACATGATCAAAGATTTTGGAAGGAAATTTTGCATGTTTCCACATAAATAATTTGACAATAGCATTCAAACAGACTGTGGCAGAGTGGGGTATGCTGGATCCTGCTGAAAAGATTCTGAATGAACAGGTTGTCAGGGTAACCAATTCACTGAGAAAATGTATTCTCAAATTATTGCATTTTCTCATCCACTACTTTCAAAAATTAGTATGATTCCCTCTACTTTATCAGTCACAACTCCCACATTAGAAGTTTTATTACTAAGTTATAAGACCAAAATTGTATGTAGAATAATTTGATTCTTAAAGGTATTTTTCATTTAAAAATTAACTTGTGGAGCCCGGCAAGATGGCTCGGTGGTCTAAAGCGCCTGCTTAGGAAAGCTTGGGAGGCTGCAAGGACCGTGGTCTGATACCCAGCACCACATGCTGCGCCAGCCCTGCCCTCAGGACAGGCTGAGCTGGCCATAAAAATAACTAAAAAAACAAACAAAAGTTATGAAACAAGAAAAAAAATAAAATTAAATTAAAAAATTCTAAAAAAAATAAATAAAAATTAACTTGTGTTTTGCTATATAAAATATACAAATAAACACCTAGAATTTAGACCATTTGCTACACCTACTTTGCTGTCCCTGGGTTTTAATTTTGTCTGATTATCCTGAACAGAATTTCAACAAAAGTATGTCGAAAAGATAAAATAAACTGTCTATAAAATTAATCATCAATTGCATTTCAGGTTTAGTGATTGAATAAAATGAACTAAAGAATTGATCACATTGATAATGATAAAAACTGTCATTATTGAAGTCAGCCATGTAGTCATAGGCATGTAATCCCAGCACTTTATAGGCTGAGGCAAGAGGACTGCTATGAGTTCAGGCCACCCTCAGCTACACAGAAAGTTCAGGTGAGCCTGGACTACATAGCGAGTGCCTCTTCCAAAAGAATGCAATCAAAACAAAAAGCATTATTACAGAAGAATAATATTGAACAGCAAAATTCAACTTAAAGGCTAGTTAGAGATATAATCTGTACCTTTGCCATCATAGCTAGAGAACATTCTCTTTGCATTTCCTGTATATTGCAACAATTATCTTTCTTCTTGTACAATTGGAATCAAAAGCGTTTCCTTTTGCTCTTGATGCAAAGCTCCTTGGTGTGCAATGAGGTTGATTTGCTGCTTAGACTTTTGCCAAGTGATGGAAAATGGTACAGTAGACTCTGGAAGGAAACAATAGTAAAGACATTGTATCTTATTCTATAGCTGAGAAAATCAAGGAGTGTGTTCTTGAGAGAACGATTAAAGCCTGATGTTCAGAGGAGAAATCCTGCTCAGCAGCTTTAGCATTATGCTTTTATCAGCTAGTTTTTCTTTCATGAAAAGAAGTTATTTGAGTAATAACCAGCAGCAAGTGCAAAGTCTGTTCCATTGTCATTGATATAATTTCCAAAAATTGCCAAATCAGAAAAGTTCCTAGGCCTAAGTCACTCTGAACTGTGGGAAGCGCCATGTCCTTATTTTCAAATATATATTCAAAGCGCTGTACATCAGCTGATATTCTGTCGCCCAGGAATCACAGCTAATTGCTAAGAATATAATTGTTCTGCATTACGAATTGCTGCCAAGCACATAAAATAAGATAGCTTAAAATAAAGACTACATAGACCTGAAAGTAATTAGAATGCACTGTTCAAAATTGAAAAAAAATATTGGTTTTCTTTTTAAAGTTTAATAGCTATATGTTTTGCCCTGTGCTGCTCTCTGAAAGTAAGTAGATTACTGCTTTTCTTTTTCTGATTTTTTAAAAATTTATTTGGTACATGGTCTCACTAGGCAGCTCAGACTCCTAGTGATCCTCCTAGTTTCATCCTCTCTAGAGCTGAGATTGAAGACTTGCACCACTGTGCCCAGACTCTGTCACCAGCTGAGTATGCCTGGTGCAGGGCTGGCACTAGATGTGATGCTGGGTATTGAACCCTCATCCCTGTGCTTTCCTAAGCAGGTGCTTGGTTGGCTGAGCTATCTTGCTGACCATGTCATTGTTTTTTATTTATTTATTTATTTATTTATTTATTTATTTATTTTTTGTCTTTTTGAGACAGGGTCTCACTATGCAGTTCAGGCTGGCCTTGAGCTCACTTCCATAGCCCAGGCTGGTCTCGAACTTGTACTGATCCTCCTGCCTCAGCCTCCCTAATACTGGGATTACAGGTGTGCGCCACCACGCCTGGCTTGTTTTTTTTTTTTTTTT
>PVJA010013710.1:0-48938 GCA_004027025.1 Myocastor coypus | reverse complement strand
ATATGCAATATGTCAACTTTCAAAGAAAAGAAAGGGGAAAAGAAAAAAAAAAGTAATGTGGATTTAGAAAGGTTAATGTTTAATTGTTTGATCAATCTTATATACCTATATGTATTAATCTAAACTGATCTGATGATGAAAATATGTAATATAACCATTGTTAAATTTAAACAATAAAAAAAATTGAAACAAAAAAAAGAATAAATCTGAGTGTGCTAGTTTTCATTAAAAAAAAAAAAAAGAAAAAAGACTTGAGAAAAACACATGACTTTGGCCCAGACTACAAGAAAAATCAAAGAAATTACGATAATACTATTGGCTTCCCTGAATAAGTCTGAAAGAACTGTGTCACTTTCAATTTTTTTTGAAGAGTTTGAGAATAGTTGGCATTGAGTCCTCCCTAAATGTCTTGTAGAATTCAGCTGTGAATTGATGAGAACCTGGGCTTTTCTTTGTTGGAAGTTTTTTTAAATTACAGTTTCTATTTCAATGGCTGATATGGAGTTAGTCATAACTTTTGTATCTTCCTGATGTAGCTTTGGTAGTTCATATGTACCTAGGAATCTGTTCATTTCTTCTGCATTTTCCATTCTGTGAAAGTGAGGTTTTTGGAAATAAGTATTGATAATCTCCTGAATTTCTACAGGATCTGTAGTGATTTCACTCTTTTCATTCCTTGTTGCATGAATTTTAATTTTTTTCTTTTTTTAATGAGGTTTGCTAGAGGTTTATCAATTTCATTTATTCTTTCAAAGAGCCAACTCTTCAACTTGTTCTTTGTGTTGTTTTCTTCATCTCCATTGCATTTATTATTTATTATTTTGAATTAATTAGTTTTTTTGTGGAACCAGGAATCAAACTCAGGACCTTGCACTTGCCAGGCAGGCACTTGTGCCCCCCCCCCCAGCTATCTCCCTGGCTCCTCCATTGCATTTATTTCTGCTCCAATCTTTATAATTTCCTGCCTTCTTTGGCCATTGGACATGATTTGCCCTTCTTTTTCAAAGAGTTTGAGATGCAACATAAGATTGTGTACTTTGGCTTGTTCTGTTTTCTTGATGTGATAATTTATTGTCATAAATTTTCCTCTTATTGCATCCCACAGGTTCCAGTAAGTTGCATCTGCATTTTCATTTGATTGTAAATATTGTTTAATTTCTTTAATTTTATCCATGACCTATTGATTGTTCAGGAGGGTATTTTTTAATTTCCACATGTTTGTAGAGTTTTTGCTATTTCTTTTGTCAATAATTTCCAGTTTCATTGCACTATGGCCAGATAACATGCATGGATAATTTTGGTTCCTTTGCATTTACTTATGTGCTAGTACGTGCTACATTTTGGAGAGCATTCCATGTGCAGCTGAGAAAAATATGTATTCTGATGCTGTTGGGTGGAACACTCTGTAAAGGTCTACTAAGTCCATTTATTCACAAGTTTGGTTTAGTTTTGTTATTTCCTTGCTCATTTTTTTGCATGGTTGATCTATCTCTTTGTGTCAATAGGGTGTTAAAGTCCCCCAGTACAATTATGTTATTGTTCATTAGAGTCTTCATATCTGTTAAAATTTGTCTTATATTGTTGTGTTGCTACATTGGGTGCATATATATTTATAATTTTTATCTCTTCCTCTTGCAGTTTTCCCCTAACAAGTATGTAGTGATCTTCTTTGTCTCTTTTAATCACACTTAGTTGGAAGTTGATATTGTCAGCAATAATAAAAGCTACCTCTGCTTTTTGTTGGATTCCTGTCACATAGAGTACCGTTTCCATCCTTGGACATTCAGTCTATTAATTTATTTTTTAATCAAATGTGTTTCTTGTATGCAGGATACTATTGGATTTTGCTATCCACAATGCCAATCTGCTTCTTTTGATTGGTGAATTGAAGCCATTTACATTGACAGTTATAATTGATACTTATTGGTCTATCTTTGTCATGTTGTTTTCCTACTCTAGAACACCTACTTTTCCCCTTTGCTTAGTTATTTGCTCTGCTTGGTAATTCTCTCCTGTTGTTGGTGGTGGGGTTATAGCCATCTTTGTCTCTAAAATATTTGTCAGTATTTTTTGTAGGGTTGCTTTTGTCATCATGAATTTCTTCAGTTGTTATCATGGAAGTATGTAATCTTTCCACATTTGATAGTTTTGCAGGATCTATCAATCTGGGTTGAAAGTTGTTTTCTTTCAGGACGTCAAATATGTCACTTCAAGCCCTTCTTGATTTGATGATCTATATTGAGAAATCTGCCATGATTCTGATGGGTTTTCCATTATAGGTGACCTGTGTCTTCTAACAGCCTTTCTTCTTATAGCTGTTCTTTCACTCAATTTCTGGGATCTTGATTACTATAGGTCTTAGGGATGATTTATTTTGATTATGGCTAGCTGGACTTCTATATACTTTAATTAACTGTATATTAGATTATTTTTCTATCTTTGGGAAATTTCCTGCGTTGATTTTGCAAACATTCTTTTTATATCTTTGTATTATCTTCAGCTGTTTCACTGATTCCTATTAGTCTTATTTTTTTGCATCATGTTGCAGCTGTTACATTGTTATTTCCTGGTTTCTCATTATTTTTAAGAGCTGTTTTCTTTCATGTTCACTAGTAGCAATGCTATCTTCAAGGTCTGAAATTCTATCTTCTGTTTCATTCAAGCAGTTTTGCCAGCTTCCAATGGAATTTTTTTTTGTAGGGTCTACAGGGTATTCAGGGTCTCACTACTAGTTTGGACTTGTAGTGATCTACCTGTTTACAGCCTCTCAAGAGCTGGGATTACAGGAGTGCACGACATGCCCAGTCTCAACTGCTGTCTCAGTGCACCCTGGAGGCAGGTCCAGCATGGCAGGCCAAGGATCAAACCCTCAACCTCTGTACTTGTGCCTGTTTGCAGCTGCTTTAATCCAGCGAGCTATTTGGCCAGCCCTCCAATGGAATTTTTAATGTTCTGGATATTTGCTTGAATCTGTTTCATGTATTCTAATTATTGTATTTTTCCTTAGTGTTTCCATCATTTTTCTATTCCTTTCTATTTTTTCTATCTGTGTCTTCCTTAGATATATCAAACAATTCTGTCATAATAATTGTCATTTCTTTTTTTAGCTGAGAGATTATTTCTGATCTGATATCACACATAGCCTGATGGAGTTGTTTCTTTACTTCAGTTCTTATCATCTCAGAAATTTGAGCTGTGTGACTTCCAAGTTATTCTAAGACCTTGTCACCTAGACTTGTTTTGGGTGGACTAGAGGTCTGAGATTGCCTTTTGTTCCTTTATCTTTTTTTATAGTGATGGTAAACGGGTAGAGTGCAGGTCAGCAATGTTCTCAGGAGAGTGGGAAGACAGGATAGGCTCACCAAAGCTCCTCCTGTATAGGGTTCAATGTGGTTTCTACCTCATTAAGGAGAGAGGGGGTAAGGTGCAGTTCGAGAATGATCTGATAATGATGAGTGCAGCCCAAAGTTGTGTAAGGCTCTCTTGGTGGTAGACTGGTACAGGATAGTGCCCTGCAAATCTCCTGAAGATCGCTGTAGTAGTCACATCCAGACTCAGGAGCACTCATGGTTCCAGGGTTCCAGGGGCAGCCAGACTCAACAAACTCCAACAGGAAGGCTGGGAGGTCAGCAGCAAGTCTACCAGATCTCTCTGGCAATCTTCAGGACCTTATCAATGCCTTAACTAGCACATTACGACAATAAAGCAAAAACTGTAAGTGGACATATCTAGAACAAATACTTGTAAGAGAAATAAACCAGACCTACATGTGTAAATATCATATAGTCTCCCTAACATAAGAACTCAAAAGAAGAAATAAAAATGGAAAGGTATAATATAGTTAAATGGAAAGTGAGAATTTAAGGATTAAACAATGAAGAGAGAGCTAGGAGAAAAATTGGGAAACATGATAGGGACAAAACCATGCATGTGCACACAATGGAAGATGGTTAAGACAATGGTCCTAATATTCTCCAACAGGTTTTTGAAGCTAACAGGTAACTGGTAGAATTTACACCCTAACTATACTGATATCTGCGAACTAAGCAAATACACTGAGGATAGCAATATGTATATAATATTAAAACCATGCTTGGAATACCTATCATTCTGGTCTTCTAATTATGCACTGCTTCTAATGTCATATCGATTATTGCTATACTCTCAAGTAAGTGTTTGCTTAGAAAGAAAGAAAGAAAGAAAGAAAGAAAGAAAGAAAGAAAGAAAATAGAATATGAGACAAGGGGAAAAAAAGGCCATATAAGTGTAATACTACAATGTTGTAAATGGTTAAGTTCAAAAATATCTGTATAACAATGTGTACATATTCCTTTTTTTTAACATTCTATAGCGGTTTTGGAGTTTAGAAAATCAACAATTGATGGAAAATACTCATTTCATGTTATGTATAAGGCATTTGATATTCAGAAACATAATAATGTTAAGCTCAAGTGCTTACATTATAGGGAATAATATCATTAAGCTTCTCTTCTGGATGGTTAATAGCTTAAGCTAGCAGTCCAAATAACGAGAGAGAAAAAGAAGGGATACAAGCATAGCCAATATTTTGGCTCTAGTCCTTCAAGATCAGTGAGAACACGGGACATAAAAGAACCTGTACTGTAACAGCATATAACTCAAGTGGAGTCCCAAATTTCCTGTTCAAGGAGATCATGGGGCTGCAGAGGAAAGTGATCGGTGATGTATAATGTGCCTAAGGAGAGTCACCTAGAGAGAAAACATTCTCTCAGGCTTCCACAGAGAGCAAAATGGTCAAACATTGGCTGTGATTCATCCAGATGGCTGACACTGACAAAAGTTTTGCAAATTGCAGCACATGGTTCCAGAGTAAACCCTAAGGGGACGTGACTGACCTTGTCAGATATAAAAGTTACATTTTTTTGTAACATAGGTCTTGCTTTATCTTGGTCTTAATCATCCAGCAGAAAAGTCTAACCACAAGGTATAAAAAGGAAAGCCATATTAATATTCTGAGTTGTAAAAGGCTCAAGTCAACAGCCCCCAATAATGATAGATGAGCTGATAATCCAGAACTGTTATGGACCGTTGGGCTAAATATATAGCTACCTTCTCTTTGTTCAATGAAAAGACCTGTACTAATAACATTTAGACAAGAAATCATGTCTGCATCTTGTACTCTGAACTATGATGAAGACAACATTATGCAGTACATTAACTATTATAAAAATAATAAATTAAAAATAAAAAGCAACTGTTAGAGAAGTAAAGTTGTAGGTGTACACAGATAAAATGACTACATACAGAACATCCAAAAGGATCTATAAACTACTAGAACTAATAAATAGACTATAAAATATAAGGTCAACATACAGAAATCAATTTGTACTTCTAATATGAGCCCAGTAGTTTGTCTCCAAAAGTAGCCACATCAATTCTTTGTGTGTCTGTCTACCTTTATTACTCTTGTATCAATGCATGTGGCAAGTATATGTCCTGGAATGCCATATACTGGAATGCCATATGACTTCTCTGACAAAAATGAGTCTATGCCAGTTTCAGACTATTTAGCTCTAATCTCCAATCTCACATCTTACATAAAATTAATTTTTGAGTAATCACAGACCTTAATGTGAAAACAAAATCTACAAAGCCTCAAAAAAGAAACAAGGATAATAAATATGCTCACAAATTTGGATAGAAACTTTCTTAGGACACAAACAGCACTAACTGCTAAAGATAAATGTTAATTTGGACATTGTCTAAATTAAATTTTTCTCAAGGATGCAATTCTAGTTAGAGGAGTAATTATAGATGAAGACAAAATGAGACATACTATACATGTATAGAACAACCAAGAAGATAAAGACTAGCATCAAGTGAGAAGGCAGAATAATGAGCTCTCACCTAAGTCAGGGTGTTAAAAAGATACAACCACTCTTAGAATTTCTAATGATGTTAAAAATTCACCTACATTCACTCACCTACAGGCACACCCAAGAGAACAAAAGCCTGTGTTCACAAAAAGACTTATCTAAGAATATTCACAACAGCCTTTATAATAGTCACAAACTGGAAACAGTGCAGTGTTACACTGTTTATCTATACCGGGAATATATATACTGGGAATATGATAGATATCCATCAGGGATATCATCAAGAATATAGATATACAAACAGGCAGCATTGTATCATGGATACTCAGCAATTCTAAAAGTCAATAAAAAATAACATGGATGAAGGTTTAAAACAATGCTGAGCTAAAGAAATTTTTAAAAATCATACATAAAATAGAACAAATTGAATGATTCCATTTATCTGACATTCAAGATGATGATAGAAGCCAGGTGTGGTGGTGCATGCCTGTAATCCCAGCACTTGGGAGGCTGAGGCAGGAGGATCAGTGTGAGTTCGAGACCAGCCTGGGCTACAAAAGTGAGCTTAAGGCCAGCCGGAACTACATAGCAAGACCCTGTCTCAAAAAGACAAAAAAAAAAAAAAAAAAAAAAAAAAAAAAAAAAAAAAAAAAAAAAAAAAAAAAAAAAAAAAAAATGATGATAGAACAGTGGTTTCCTCTTGGAGCAGACAATTTTCTGGAAGGAACTTTCTTGATTATGAAAATGTTCCGGATCTTAAAGCAATGGCCTTTTGTGATATATGAGAAATATAAATTTTGTCTTTACCTATGTTACCTGACACAGAATCTCTAAAGCTCTTGTAATTTCCCAAGCAATGGGAGCAATTTTTGGTCATATTAGTCTTTGTCTTTGGTTCCTAACACAAAAGCTTTTTCATCTTTCTGATGCCAACGACATGATTGGTAACCTCCAGATAGCTTCAAAATGGGGACTGGACCAACCATGTGACATGAGAATTGGAACTTTCCACACCACTTCCAAACTGTCAGGAAGAAGAACTGGAGACTGAGTTCACTAACAATGATTACTGTAATCACCTGTGTCTATATAATGGAACCTCTAAAAAATTCTAAACAGAGTTGACAGCTTCTGAGCTGGTAGAACACCTGGAGGTGCTAGTATCTTATCCAATGAATATTTTCAATTCCACTGTTTCTGAGTTTTATTTTTTTATAACAAACCAGTAATTACATAAGTAAACTTTTCCTCAGTTAGCCACTCTAGCAAAATCTTAAACACCCTCAAAACAGACCATCACAACCCTCTGACAGTCACTCACTTAGAAATGCAGAATACTTGATTCTCCGTTGGCACCTGAGATGAAGGACAGTCTTGTGGGCTTTGACCCTTTATATGCGAACTCTGGATCAAAGTATTGAACTGCAGGGCACACAGCTGTATCTGCAGAATTTTTTTTTTTAATGCTTGGTAGGGAAAACCTACATTTTCAATGTCATAAGTATTGTGTAGAGAAAATAGTCTTCTTCTTTTACTACATATTTTACTATACATTTGTAGATTCCAGACATTGGACGCTACTCTAGCACCTCATTCTATCCCATTTCTGTAGCTATGAGGGACCTAGCAAAAGGAAATAGGAAGACTACCTGAGTTCCTTCATCAGAAGGAAACCTAAAGATGAGAGCTTTCTTGAAACTGTTTCTCATCACATGTGGACTTTTCTGTACTCAACTTCCAGGAAAAGTCTTCTAAAGGAAGATAAACTTCTGTGATACAAAAAAAATACAGAAGGCACTTCAAAATTTACATGTAAATTGGGGAAATAGCTCAGGGGAATAATTGCTTACTCAGAAAGCTCAAGGTCCTGAGTTCGATCCCAGGTACCACCAAAAAAAAATTTTAAACTTAATTTTAACAGTGCAGATCTTGGTGTAGTGGGATTTAATCTTGCAAGTCATTTCCATTGGGCCTTGTAACTCAATAAGAAACATATTTAATATAATCTCTCTAAGTTATTAGGGCTCCAAGGTAACATTTGTAGTTCAAGGGCTCACATTTTGAATTAAATTATTATAAGCATAGTAAAGATTGGAAGCAACAAAAGTTGCACATTGTTTCCATTAAGATGAAACACATTAATAAGTAATTCTACCAGTCTTAGAAATTAGATGTGACAGAACAAAAGATAACTAACAAAATATCTACAGGAGGCAGTAGGTTTAAGGCTTTTCCTCAAGGTTCATTACCATACATTTATTATATTTCATGTTATTTAAAACACAAGTTACAAAGGAGCAAAGACTTAAGTTTTAATGCATTTAAATTTTCTGCTTATACCATAGCTCAATATAATTGATTGGCTTTGCTTTAGAATTCTAATTTTTTTCTTTTAGTGTAGTTGCTTTTTTTGAAAGAGCAATGATTAACAACCACTGTTATTTCTAATTCCTTATAAGTTCTAAAATTCTAAGCTTAATACTAATGTATGATTTTAAGAAGATGAAAATTGATATGAATTGAATTCCATCTATCTTAACCAACTGTCCAACTGTTAATAAAACTTGTGGAAGGTCATTGCTTTGGACTGCGCTCATGTACAAGGCCCAGCAGACCCAACCAAAGTGGAGCCACTTGTGCTAAGTTTCCACAACTCCCAACTGTTAAAGTGTTTATATCTGACCTTTTGAAAAATGAGATGACAGTCAAATTCAAAACAGGCCAGTTTTAGCTGGCATGACAACAAATCCCACTCCTTTAACCTTTATAAGAAAATCTGAAGTTATTTCTTTGTTTCTGATCAAATCACCTTATGAAATTTGAACGTTCTACCATGACTAATGGAGTGCCTTTTAAAATCTTCAGATAAGATGACCAGTAGCCAATTAGGTCTTTAAATTCGCTGAAATTTTATTTTTTTAAAATGAGGCAAACACATAACCTATCCTATGAGGCACACCTAAATAGCAGGAAGTCAGAAAGATAAATCTACCACAAGTGAATGATAAAAAAAAGAACTATGTTTCTGGTTTTCTTTCTTCTGGAGATTATAGATGTGATGTTCTGTCCCCAGGGAACTCAGAATTTGAAAGAAAATAGAAGATAGCTACTTACAAAGTTCAAGGTGAAAGAAAATTTAACTTTGGAAAAAAGATTAAGTGTAACAAAGAAATTCTTTAAATGGATTAGCGGTTTATTGAAGTCATACCCTGAGACTTAACCTCAAAGCCTCAGGAAATAAACTATAACTTTTCACTTAATATTCATGTTGGACATTAATATTCCTATTATTAGGGTAATAATGTAAGGAAAGCTTTAACTTTCTGCTTATTAAGTAAACTAATGTTGTTCTAGACACTTTACATGAATATAGGGCTGGCCAAATAGCTCAGTGGACTAAAGCACCTGCCTAGGCAGAAAACAGCAGCCGGGGGTCAATCCGGCCAGTCCTGCCCCCAGGGCCTGCCGAGACAGCCACTGAGACTGGGTGTGGTGGTGTGTGACTGTAATCCCAGCTCTTGGGAGGCTGAACACAGGCAGATCACTACAAGTCCAATCTACATAGTAAGACCCTGTAGACCCTGTACTAAAAAATAAAACATGGATAGATTAATTTGCTTAACACCATGACATTTTGACATGTGAATAACATTTGTTATTTGGTGAGGAAGCTAAAACACACAGCTTAATGAACTTGCCCAAGCTTATAAGTAGCAAAATGTAATACTCAGGTAGTTTAGTGTTACAGACCATGGCTGAGATCCACTTTACAAACTATACCACCTTAATCCAAGTGATCCTCTACCTAAATGAAAAGTCAGACATCAGTTTGAGTAGTAAAGACAGATTTTTAATCACTAGTATTACAATAGGAAAAAGAACCAAACATGAACTGAACTTAACCTTGATTCATACTGAAGTGACTAAGCAGGGTAAATGGAAAGTGACAGAAAAGACAGGGTTGAGTAGAAGCTCAGTAGAGTCAGGGAAATGAAAAATTACAAAAGCAAAGAGGTTGGTCAGTATGGAACCCATCTGGGTTTGTAACTGTTGCTCATTGAAGTTAGGTCTTGCTCTTCCACAGAGTCTGAAAGACAAGGACCTAACTTCAGGTGTTGGCTGTGACCAACAATGAATGATTTTGGAAACTGAGTTTTCTCAGGCAGGTACTTTAGGCATTTAAGCCACGTCATTCTAGAGATGTGGCTTTTAACTGGGCATAGAGGCACACACCTATAATCCTCAGAATCATGTCTATTTTCATTAGCCTCATATTTTCCTTTGGTTAATGTATGATCAGTGCCTTCCTTTCTTCCTTCCTTCTTTCTTTACCTTTCTCCCTACCTTCCTCTATCCCTCCTTCCAAGTAAAATAAAACTTGATTTTTGCATCTAAGACTGGATGGACTTCCAAATCCCTGCCTGCTATAATTACTCTAACAGGTCTGATGAAAAAGGCCAGGGGAACATCTAGGCAGGTCACCTCCCAGAAACCACTGAGGGTGACGTATAATTGTTCTATATGTAATGTTCATATAAAAAGCTCACACACATGGCTATTATCAATAATATTTAAATAGGCAAAAATAGAAAAGCAAAATTCTTGAACTTCATGTAGCCAACAATTAGAATACAAATGTTTTCTAATATGATGAAAAGAATAGTTAAAAGGAAAAAGTACAGATTCTGATACAGAGCATTTAGAGTAAAATATTACTTTATAAATAATAAGCATTTACTATGAGTAAATAACTACAAAACTAAAACAGTATTCTATACAAAAGCATGACTTCACATTGAACCTACTTTACTGGACTAAAAATAAATTTTCTGAAGACTTTCATCTGGCTGTAAACACTTAGCATTTCTTACTATATACACTGTAGGGAAAGCCAATTTTCAGCAGGTGTTCCCTAACTATATTAGAAGTGCAAGGCTCAACTATACCAATACTCTATTCTATAAAGTAAAAATATAAAGAGCCACACATTGAGATGTCTGTTGCTAAGGTTTGGACAGTATTTGTTCCCCAGAGCTTCCTATGTGAAAAGCTGGCCCTGGGGTGGCAGTATTGGAAGAACTGGTAGAATGTATAAAAGCAGAGGCCTAGTGGTAGGTCTGTGGTCATTGGGACCTGCCCTTGAAAGTGATTAAGGGACTCCTGTGGGACACTTGAGCTCTTAAAACAGTGAACTGTTAACAAGACTAATCAATCTTGGCCATACATTTGGAGATACAATCTCTTTTTTCCATACCTGCCCAATCCTGAAGATGCTACACAGGTCCTCACCACAGGCTGACTAGTAGACCTCGCTAATCATAGGCTTTGAACCTCTAGAATTGTCACCTAAATACCCCTCTTTTATTTATAAAGCTAGCTTGCATCTAGTATTTTACTATACTAATGAAAACAGACTAATATACCTATTAGTATTGTACCTATTGCATTGTAACACTGCAATGCAATTGTACATGTGAACCCACATACTGCACAAACTTTTAAAAATCTTTTCCTGCCTTCACGTAACCATTATTTACTAGTAAGGCATCACACACACACACACACACACACACACACACACACACACACACACAATCTGTCCCTCGTGTAGCAAAGGTATCTTCATAATATATGTAACATATAATATAATCAGTTTAGAATTCTTTCAGTTGTAACAAAATCTAGTTCACAAGAGCATAAACCAATTTTAATTTCTCTCATAAGAAGCCTTGAACAACTGTTAAGTTTGGTTTACTAATCAATGATTGCAACAGTATTTTTTATTTTTTCTCTGCTATATATTAATGCTTCATACTCATACTTATTGCCCAATAGCTGTAAGATAGTCACTATCATTTTAAGCATCATATGTATGATCAAGGCAAGAAAAAATGGTCACTCCAATCCTGTCTAAACCTTGTATTAGATAAAAGCTTTCCATGAGATACCCAGAAGATGTAGACTTATAATCATATTATATATACAATTAGAGCAGTAAATGTTGAAAAGTAAGTCCTTACCTTTCCCAATTTTTGTGGTACAGGTACTGAATGGAGAATATATTGATCAACTAACAGCATCTGCCACTGTCCTCAATGCAATATGAACAAGCATCCTTCTTCCCAAACCACATGTTAAACAGAACACATGTCTTTTATTCAACAAAGACCACCCACCATAGCATCCAATAACTGCGTCCAGCTCTGTGTGATTTTCTAGCTGCTCTGTAAAATCCAAATATGACAACTCTTGTTATCCATCTGTTTAGCTAAAAGCTTTCACTAAGCTACTCCTCCTATATAAATAATGAAAAAGAATGAACAGAGTAACTTCAATAAAAGTTCTCATTCAGAAAAAGGCATACTAGGAAGCAGACAGTGGTCAACAGTCCAAAATGTGTATACTTTAAGTGGCAAAATCACATATCACTTGGCATGCAATCAAGTTCTTGGTTAGACACACAGACCTTCCTCATTTAAGTCTCAGGAAAATCTCAGGAGGCCACATTGACTTCTGTGGCTTCTTGTATAGTAGGTTTTGAGATAGATAACTTTCCCAGGGGCTCCACAACTTTTATAGCATATTTATTACTGTTTTGTATTAGGGACATGGTGATTAGAATTATTTGGAGGTTAAAAAAATTTCATGTGGGCTGGGATGTATCTCAGTAATAGAGTGCTTGCCTAGCAGACATGAGGCCCTTGGTTCCATCCTCAGCACTACTTTTAAAAAATCAAAGTTAGTGCCAGCTTTGTAATACAGTTCCATCAAAAATGTATCAAACTTCTGTTCTATTTTCTTTAGATCAATTCCATATATATATGAAATTTCCAAATAATCACTGGGCCTGGAGAGTCTTCTCTCTTAGCCACTGACCTCTTCTAACAGACTTACACATTTCTAAAAATAGCCTTGTGTGTGGAGATACTACTTATAACCTCTACAAAACTCCAAATTTTTGCCAATTTAGAGAGCCACAGACAAACTATTTCTAAAGCAAAACTGTATTTTTTTTCCTCGTTGCTTTCATACTGAAGAACACTAATTTAAGTTCACTGTCTCTTATAGGATCCTTCTGAAAAGTCACAAAAGATAGACAACATATGAAAATATTCTAAAGTTTTTCTATTATTTCTCTTAACACTGCAGACCCAAATTTGGAAGGAATATCAGGTACAGATTAGTTTTCCATGGAATACTAAGTACATGTTAACCAAATGCTTTGTTATGCTAGCAAGAGTTACAACTTTTCTCTCCCTGGCTTTTTCCAGACTTTTCTGATCTTCCTCTCTGAAGGCACTCACCTTGTTACAAATCACACTTTCAGCCTCATACTTGACAACTCAGGGTTCAAAAGTAGCTACTACAGCTCCTGACTTTATAATTGCATTTAAGGGGAGGAAAGGGGACAGTACTACCACTTATATCCTCTTCATCAGAAAAGCAAAAGATGTCTCTGAACTCAGCAGACATCCCCTCACAATTACCAGTAGGCAAATGGGATAGTTATGAAAGGTTCGATGAAAAGTTTTTGCTGATTATTCTGGTACTCTAAGGAAATGAGAGTAATAAATGAGACATAGGTAGTAGGAAAGCCACTAAGAATTTCTGTCATACCTAGATAATTTAGAGTTTTAAGAAACCAATCTCTAGTTGGAGAAATTTCAATTATTATACCAGTAATGTGTGGGGGATCCCTGCATGTAATTACAAAAATATATTTTTTGGTAAAGAGATTCCCTACTCAAGCAAAGGAATCCTACCTAGGATCTGTCTCTAAAATCAATGCCCTTTAGCATTTCTGATTTTCTCAGACTCTTCCCTACTTTCAATTCTGAACCCACATATTTTCTAAAATACTCATGTTGATTAACAACTGTTTCTATGGCAGCAGAGCCCCTGGTGGTGGGGCCCAGGGGTGGAGGCTATTTATAAAGATTGTCTATATGCCAATAGCGGTTACTATTGTTGAAATCCTTGAGGAATTTCTCAAACATGAATACTGTGGAAAAGAAAACATATTCAAAGTGCCTGTTATTTATAAAGAACATCTTGATTATAATTTATTCATCTAGTTACTTCTACCCAACTAGAAGAAAATACATTGATTACTCTAGTACAACAGTTTTGTCTTGAAACAAATAAATAAATTTACACTCTGAAATTACATATTATGTGTATCATGTTGTAAAACTAATTTAATCCTCATTGGGACACATCTGACAAGATTAGATTTTTTTAAACTATTTTTTTCTTTCTTTCTTTTTTTGAATTTTTTATTTTATTTTATTTTTTTCTTGTTGCTCAACTTTTATTTGTTTATTTATTTTTATGGCCGGCTCAGCCTGCCCTGAGGGCAGGGCTGGCGCAACATGTGGTGCCAGGGATTGAACCGTGGTCCCTGCAGCCGCACAAGCTTTCCTAAGCAGGCGCTTTAGACCACTGAGCCATCCTGCCGGGCCCAAGATCAGATTCTAACATCATAAGAATCAGCTCTTTAAAATTGTACTAGGAAGCCGGGCGTGGTGGGGCACGCCTGTAATCCCAGCACTCGGGAGGCTGAGGCAGGAGGTTTGGTGGGAGTTCGAGACCAGCCTGGGCTACAAAAGTGAGCTCAAGGTCAGCCTGAACTCTGAACTGCATAGCAAGACCCTGTCTCAAAAAGACAAAAAAAAAAAAAAAAAAAAAAAAAAAAAAAAAAAAAAAAAAAAAAAAAAAAAAAAAAAAAAAAAAAAAAAAAAAAAAAATTGTACTAGGGTTATACCATTAAATAAGGTCTTTTGAATAACAGCAACTGTCCAGCCTCAGGCAACAGGCAACAGGCCTTTACATCACTGACAACTGAATGTACTGGCATGAATCTTACCTTTAAAGTACTTATAGAAGCAATAAAATGATTTTCTTTCTATGTAGCAACCCTCAAAACCAGTCTCCATTATGTAAATTGTGCCACCTATACATATATATTCCTATCATCAAACAAGGTATGGTAGTTTCTCTGATAATTTGTATTTCATTATATATACAATATATAAATTATATAATATATAGATGCTGGGAGGAACATGAACTCTGGAGCCAGAAAGCTAGTGTAAAATCCCAGTTTCCTCATCTACATGAGGTCAGAAAGAAGAGGGACAAAATAATACTACATATTATAAACTTTATAAAGTTTCTTTCTCTATTTTCTCTTGTACAAATGCTTCTTTCATGTGTTTTATTCACTTTCTCACAGGCACAAGTCTCTTTGCATTTGATCTTCACACACTCCACGTTCAACTCAACTTCTTCCTCAATCATCTTCCTCCCTCTGTCCCAACCCACTAATCCTATCTACTAGTCTAAGAGGATAAACCCTTTTCATTTTCACTTACAGTAATAACTTGGTTCATGAATCTTTCTGTTTGCAAGCAAATCAGTTTGCAAACAAAAGTGCCTGGCAAAATTTTGTTTCTATTCACAAACCCCACTTTGGATGACAAACTGGCTACCTTCACCACAAAATCACAACTACAGTCATCTTTTCCAAAATATTAAAACAAATTAAGTTCATAAATGGAGGTATCATTGTTTTTTGTTATTTGGTTTATCTGGTTGTTTGAGAAATGGTCTATTTAGTTCAAGCTGGCTTTGAACTCATGGTGATTCTCTTGCCTCGGCTTCCTGAGAGCCAGTATTACAGATGTACACCAGTACAGCTGGCTTATTTCTCACTTCTTGACACTAATTTTCATCAGACTGAAGTTAGAACCCTCAGATATTATTAGGTGTTGTTCTTATTTTCCCTCTTTTTCTGACTTGGTAGATGGAAGTGAGGAATAGCCCTGTTCTTGCTTCCAAATATCCCTTTGAGTTTACCACATTCTGGACCACTTTTCATTGTGAAATCTCCATCCTATCTCATGTTTCAGAAAATCAGCCTCAACAATTCTACTTGAACACCATATTCTTTAAATTTTTCATTCCCCATTCTTGTCTTGGTAGAGGTGATTCATCAAGGCACAATTCAATTTCTGTCAATGTTATTGTACAAGTACTTGGAGATTATTACATGAACTAGCAAGATTAAACATGTAACTGATAGTCATACAGCCAACAACTGAGTACAACATGACTATTTCTGTGCTCATAGAATTTTCTACAATACTCTTTAAGTCAATCTCTGTGTTTATTTTCTATTAGTAGAAATGCATATTAGCTATTGCCCTACATGAAAATCACCATTTGCTTTTCAAAATTAATGACAGTATCACAAAGTCCATAGTATGATAAGGTTAGAAGGTTAAGTGGGCATACAATCTATTCTTGGTAGATAGATGATCACTATTTGGAAGATACAGATTGAGATAGTAAAAAAAAAAAAATTCTGATCTTGAAGTACTTAATTTCAAAGTTACCAATTTCTAACCTTGTTTCTCTTACTTCTTTTCCCCTGTACATCTTGGTATCCCCAGTATGACAGCATTTCTCCTACCTGAAGTACGGTCACCCTAAGAGCTTGATTTTCTAAGTATCACACCTTGGTTTTTTCTCCAGACTGCTGGTCTCCAAAACTTCTTTAAAATTCTATTCATATTTAAATTGATTTTCATATTATTTTTAAATGATAAAAACCAGACTTAGATTTAACCAGCTTATAGTGCTTTGCTATTTCTGATAACCTTTTTAATAGCACATAATTATAGTTCTATATACAGCTTCTCCAACATCAGAAATGAGATCTGTAAAATTAAAAATTACATGATTTTCCATATTGCAGACAATCTTTATTGTGTCTTACATAAAACCAATGATTTAGAATTAGGATTAACAGAATATGGTTCTCTAATTTTCCTCAAAGCATTAAAAACAATGATTACTTGCCTGCTTGTCCTTAGATGAAAATTCTTTTGGACTGCAAGTAAAGAAAATAGGCTGTTTAGTGTTCACATCTTCTACCTGTTCTGATATAGCCATGATAAAGGCATTATAAAAACAATTTAACATTTTTAATTATACACAAAGAGCAGAAAAATGTATACAAATACCATACAAACCTTTGTTTTAATCAGAAATATCTCAAAAGACTACATAGTAAAAAAGCAGAAGCTTCATTTTGTTGATCTTTATTCTCCTACCTTAAGCTTTCTCTTTTTAAAGTTTCAGGAAGACTATTTTTTATTAGTATTTCCAAAAACGAGGCTAAAAGTTGGATTAAAAGGAAAATCAAATTTTAAAAACATTCCTTAAGGACAGAGTTTCATTTATGCAACTAGGGTGTTAAATGAATTGGTCACTCAATGAGAAATTATATATAGGCTATGCATTACAATATTTAGAACAAAGAAATAGTCAAAGAGACTCCAACTTGGTGACTTTGCTTTTATTTGCATAGCCCTTACATGAGTACTATAACATATAACAAAATATAAAACTACAGTTCTTCCAGTACTATCAGCAAAAATTATAGTACTGTATAAACAGAGTTTACTGTAAAAAAGACAAGTGTATCTATAAGATGTACAAAACTGAAAAAGGATGTAGTATATATCTGAACAACTGAAACAGGTGGGTCATTAAATGAAACATATATATATATTTTTAAAAAGATTACTGGACAGATAAGAGCTCCTTCAAAATACAAGTATAGTGGTACACTCTTATATGAACTTAATTTGTTTTTACTACTTTGGGAAAGTAGGGTGTCATGTTTATCATTTGATGTGAAGTTTCAAATGAAAGTAAAATTTTGCTAAATATTTTTGTTTGTGAATAGAATTGTTCACAAACAAGCATTCATGCACTAAGATATTACGGCAAACACTTGGGGAAGAGCACAGGACTATAGATACTCTTCATTTAATAGTTCTTGAAGTCTTTACAGTAATACCCTGTGAGAACCACCTGGGTGACTCTCCTTGAAAGAAGAGCAATTGTCTCCATTTTGGCTATGCTTGATCCTATTTCCATGTATTGATATATACAGAGCTGGCTATAACTTTTTTCCTTATCCTTTCAATTGGCTTTAAGCAATGCATATTAGTCTAGCTGAGATGCTGGCAGTAGTCTTTGAAAACACATATGTGTATCCCCAGTAACACCCACCTGCAGCTCTTTAATATTAAATAGAGGTTATGACTGCCTCGGGCTTAAAAGATTACACATCAGAGATGAAACACTGGACCACCAAAACATTAGATACTGTCTCAATTGTATAATGCAGGTTACTCTCTGCATTTTCTCTCTGTGTGTCCTTCTCTCTTCATGTTGCAGAGGTAAATATAAATATAGACCTCCTACCTTGCCCAGCTCACAGTACTCACCTACTTCCAGCCATTCTCACTCATTCATCCTCAAGCTACTCTTTCCTTCATGACTGAATAAAACCTGGGTTCGGCCTTTGTTCTAGATGGCCATCACCATGGCTGAACTTATGACCTCTTGGCTCCTCATAACAATAAATACGCTATAGTGTCTTTATTCTCATTGTGGTCTGCGCTGGAAGTAGTAGATTGGAATTAACTTGACAGGATTCCAATAACTTATGCATGGAACTACAAATGTAAACTTCCCAGACACACATGACCAGGAAGAGCTCTCTACAATACCTTGATTCACAAATGCTCCTACCTGTATGAAGTATGTATATATGTATATACATGTATATATGTATATACATGCATATATATACATGTATATATATATATATATATATATAACGTGCTTACATGTGCTAATAAAACTTAACAGAAACTATAGAAATTGTTTAGACTCATAAGTGATTTTTCAGGGAAGAATATTTTACCACTAACATCACAGATAACACACACACACACACATATATCTTGATGCTAGAGCCTCAATGTCTTTTTTTGTATGGTACACTTAGTATAATTTCTATAATATGTAATTTTTTCTGGTTGTACTGTATAGTACAATAGTTCTTTGTTCTGTTATGCATTATAGTACTGCCTGTAAGTTATACAAATAAAAGCAAAGTCAACAAGTTCTTTAAGCTCTTTTGACTGTTTCTTCTGAATTTTTTATAATGTACATATCACATACAATTCCTCATGTATTAACCAATTCATTTAACAATATAGTTGCAGGAACAGAATTTAGTAACTAAGCAGAAGCATTTGTATGTTTTTTTAATTATGAAAGCTACTCTTAGTATGATTTCCCCTGGAAAAAAAAATTACAGGCATTACCACAGATAGAAGATTAATAGAAATTGCCATTTCATCAAAGCCTTCATGGGAAAAGAAGGGGAAATGTGATGTATAAAAATTTATATTCTAGGGGCTGGGGAGATAGCTCCGAGGCACAAGTGCCTGCCTGGCAAGTGCAAGGTCGTGAGTTTGAACCCCAGTCCTGCCAAAAAAAAAAAAAAAAAAAAATTTATATTCTACTTTAAAAGTTCATTTTTTTTCCTCCATACATTTGCTTTATATAACACTGAGAAGATCAAGGTGTGGATCACAACATCATAAGTACGTATAAGTGTCACATATGATTATGATAAATCATATCAAACCAATTGTCTCGGGGGCTGGGGAGATAGCTCTGTGGCACAAATGCCTGCCTAGCAAGTGCAAGGTCATGAGTTTGAACCCCAGTCCCACAAAACAAAACAAACAAACAAAAAAAAAACATATCAAACCAATTGTTAGAATAAAGCAATTAGTTCCCCAGAAGTTTATGATCTTCCTACTGTCATACAAATAATGGACATAAGTTTAGCCTCAGAAATTTATCTACCTTCAAATTTCATCATATGCTTTTTAACTTTTCAGGTTCACTTTTAGTTTGTGAGATAACTGCTTATACACACAAAAAGTTCAAGAGGCTACACACATTGACAAGGTTGAAGTCACCAAATTCTGATGCTTCATCATTACAGCTGACATGTAACCACTACTTACTAGAATATGCTGTAAATTAGAGTTATGTACCAAAAATGTTGTAGCCATGAACTTTGCCTAAAGTCATATAGTACTAAACAGAAACTACAGAAATTGGATGCACAAGTGATTTTTAAGGAAAGAGTATTTTACCACTAACATCACAGATAGTGGCTTTTACTGATGGCCTACTGAGTACATGATATTTTGGGTTTTGTTATATCCAGAGATGTATGCACATGAATACTGAGAATTATAAACCAACTACATTTATTCATTAAAGCTATCTCAGTAAGTATTGAAAAATACAAAAATCTCTGAGCAGTTATTATATCTGAATTTTAAAATAAACATCACATAGTTATTTATGTTCCACTTTTCAAGCATTAAACTAACTCAGGCCTTCTTGTATATCACAAACAAATGAAGCTATATGGTAAATCAATATGTGGGACAGCTTTTAAAGTATTAACAGTTATAAAAGCAATAATTTAAAGACTTGGGGAATTATTTAGATTTTCACAAATTAATAGGATCAAACTTTTATGTTCCATTGTTTTTCAAGTAGCTACCTTAGGAGAACAGTAATTTTAACTTTGACATTGATCTTTCTCAGGCATTGTTAGATTGAACACAACATACAGTCTGTCTTCCCATAATCTTGCTGCTGTGTGTATGTACAAATTTTCTGTTTATATGATCCCTATACCTTCGAAAGGCAATCTTTAAATAAAAGAAAATCTGACTTACCTCAAAAGGCCAGTGAGTTTGTAACATCATAGTAATTACTTCCCCATTAGAAACAGGTGTATCTGCAAGAAAGGAACCCATCAAGCTTAATTTCTTCCAAATGTACTTTACAATTCTTAAATCTGGTTGCTACATAGCTCTTTCTTTCACAAATGCTCTCTCATTAGTCTACTGAAGCAACACCTACATTATTTGTAGTTCTCAGATTCGCTAACTTCTTTCATCAATAAGAATGTCTTGGGGCAGATAAAAATAAAATTCACAAGTGGATCTCCTGGAAATTAGGCTTTAGTGGGTTTCTGATGAAGCTCCTCAATCTCATTTTAAAAATGTATTCTCCCTTGACTCTTAAAGACTAAACCAACTTGAAGAATAATGCTCCTAGCAAAAGAGAATCCTATAGATCTCCTCTAGATTGATGTTCCTCTAAGTTGCAGTCTCAAGAACTAATCTTCTAGGTGTTCAGATTTAGGGGATTTGAAAAGAAGAGTGAAAAAAACGAAAAGTGGGCCAAATTTGAGGAAAACAGACTGGCACTTTATACCTCTCTGATTTTTGTTTTCAACACGTTAAAGAATACTATGTCAAAGAGAGGATTTTAGTTTTGGTTATGTTTTGTAGAAGTAAAACACCACCAGGGGGAAACACAGAGCTAACAAATCATGGGTGTTTGGGAATTCTTTTAACTTCACATTACAACAGAAAATGGTGGCATCCACAATTTCCATGAAGAGAAAAGCAGCACTTAAAAGACATGTGGAAAAGATATCAGCATGTACTGTAATTTTCATATAAATTTATTTCTAGAAGGACTTCATAGAGCTACTATAGAAACAAGTTCCTTTAATGTACCATGCACTTGGATTTTTAAAAGAATATTCAAATATAAAAATAATTTCAAATACAAAGATTTCAGACCAGTTAAAACCAAAGTGGTCTTCAATTTTTTCTATGTAAATTTCAAAATGCTTGCCCTACTCTTACATTTAATGAACACCATAACCGAATGCTTTCCAATGATTTTTATCAAACCTTAAGTAGTATTCTATCAACTGGGGGAAATGGAGAGATAATAACTCGGGCTAGCTACGCCAACGCTATCAGGTGTTATCAAAATGCTGCCACCACCTGTCAGAAAACTATGCTTCCCATCCTATGTACCCAACATTGCTTCCTTGTCCCATCCCCTCTTTCCCTTTTCCAGTGCATCATTCTTTCTTCTACAAATATAGAAGAAATATGCTGTCAAATCAGGCAATTTCCACAAATAGCTCCTCCAAGAGCTTTTCAAATTCCACCATTAGAAATTAGAATTTGTTAAGAATTGCTGAAAGGTGAGATAGGGCAAAGCTCGAAGAAAGAACTTTACTCCCCCTCCCACCAGTCTGCCAAAATTAAAATACTTCCTGTTGGTATGTCTCAGATATGATCCAAGCCCCCACAGCAGTTCTACAACCTGGGTTTTGGTGTTCTCAACCCTAATTCCATCATTTCACTAGAGAGGCTACAGTGGGAAGTGCAGCCAAGAAAGATAAAGGTGCATTCCTGGATTCCTGGGAGTACGCCCCACCTAACAGAGAAAAAAAAAAAAAAAAAAACTTTCCGTGTGAGAACCAGAAATCAAGGCTGTGTGGGCGCCCTAGGCCTTAAGGACTTAGCGTTCTAGAAACGGGCTTCCAAACTTTTCAAATGAGCTGCGTACACCATTAAAAGGCCAGGACCGCTTAGGAAAATGGCTCTATTTCAGCGTAAATTGGCTCTATTTTCATCTCAAACTGCAAAGGCTACTCAGAATCCCGAAGCTGCTTTAATGACTGCTCTCAGTGGCACCTGAGACAGAGAGAAGGGCTGTGTGTTCAAGAGCGAGGACTTCAACTCAGGAGACCGCGTGCGAGGGGTATCCGGGTGAGATCCCACGCCCCCCGGCCCCGCACGCCCACCTGGGACCTGGGCCTGGAACAGCCGTCCGAGCGAGTCCACCCTGTGACGCGTGGTCACGCATGGTCCGCGTCAGGAGTGTGTCACGGGGTCCCCGGGGGGAATGCCTGGGATCTGGTGAGGTAGGGAACCCCATCCTGAAGCAGCCCTGCGGGACACCTCCGGGAAGTGAGGACAGGTGTTTCCTCCAGGCCCGGCCGGCCGGGTCTCGGGTTCTGACCTCAGAGGGGACTCACGAGGGACGGTGAGGCGCGGAGGCCCCGGGGACGCCGCAACGGGAGTCTGAAGCCCGGGTGGCCCCCACGCAGGTCACCCCCGCCACCTCCCCTCTCCTCACGCCGCCCCCGCCCCGCGCTCCCACTTTTTGCCCTCACTCCTCACCCCTCAGCCCTCCGGGAGCCCGCGCTGCGTCTGCCCGTGCGCGCGCCGGCCCCGCCCCCTCGTTCAGGGGCCGTTTCCTAGACAGAGCGGGCGCGCGGCGGCGAGAGCGCAGGCGCGAGCGCGCGCGGTTGGGGGGGAAGGCGCGGGCTAAGGGCTGCAGGCGGGCGGGGGGTGGGGGGGCGGAGGCAGCGAGGAGCCGAGCCGAGCCGGCCGAGCCGGGCGCAGCGGACGTCAGCCGCAGCAGGTAAGTGTCCCCTCCGGTGCTTGGTGCAGGTTGTGCGCCTGGGACGGGGTCTGGCCCTGACCTTCATCCCGTGCCTGGAGCCTTCGGGGTTCGTGCGCGGGACAGCCCGGGGCTCCGATACAGCCCCAGGACCCGCCGCTGATCACATGCTTCTTATTTATTTTTACAAACTGCTCTGGGTCGGGCCCAGCTGCAGATGATTCCTGTGCTTTGCCTCCGTGTGCCATTTTGCATTTATTGATAAATCATGCAAGCAGTCGGGGTGGGGGGTGCTGCTGGGGAATCCCATTGCAGTAGGTCAAGCAGTGTTGAGTTTTCAGACGCTGTGGAAAGGTGGAAACCCTGCACTCCGGGGATCTGTGGCTTGGTTTGTCGTGACCACTTCCAGTCCTGGTGGAGTCCCTGGGCTGATGGAAGCATCTAGCGGCAGGGCAGGCTGGGTTGGCTGAAAAGGATGGTGGGTTCTCACCATCAGGCCAGAACCCTGTTCAGGAAACAAGTGAAAGCTGCAGACAGGTCTCTGCTTGCTAACTTGTCAGGGAGGTTTAGATCCAGAGAATTGCCTCCCTGGATTCCCAGGAGAGGCCTTGATCAAAATCTCAGAGACTTCAATATTCAAACTCATTAAGATTTTGCATTTGAAGATGACAAAAACTAGCCACCTGTTGGAAGTCTGACCCCAGGAAAGCCCCATATTCCACCCTGATACCCTATCCCAAATATTGGGACAGTGAAGGCCCATGTGGGTACATGCTATCCTTTTTAATATTGCTTGGCTTTGTTACTTTTAAAATAAAATCCATGATTTGATGCCTTAGATGCCACACACTGAAATAATACAATGTTTGTATTCCGTATGCATACCTGTAACATTGAATCCTAAGGACTGAATTTATTTTAGGTATATATTACCTATTTCCCCTGCTGTTCACCTTATGTTAAGGAACAGGAAAGTGCAATGTATATAATAACTGCTTATCTGTTTCTTCTCCCCAAATACTGTGACAAAAAGGACAGTAAAAACTAGAAACATAGAGTCGAGTGTTTATTACAAGATGTTGGAGTATGAAAGCTGGATTGTAGAGTAACATTTAAGGACCAGGGTGCTCCTGTATCATACCAGGTTGAGTTAAAGCTGTTTGCCCATGATCTCCCTGAGTTTTCACAGCCTGTTACCTCCACATCAAAGATGAGGATGCTAAAACAGAAAGGTTAACTGATTTGCCCAAGGTCACACTGACAGGGACAAGGAAAAGATGCAGCCTCAACTGCATCTGATTACTGAGATGGGGAGAAGGGAGGACAGTCTTTAACCCTAGTGTGCAAACTTATGCGTGAGCACACCAGCTTGGATCTGATTTTCCTTTTCATTGATTCCACACCATCTTTTTTTGGTTTTCCACTAAGAAAAACTGTTGTTTTGGAATGAATCCGGGTGGATTTTTTTTTTTTGAGATGATACTAAGTGTGTTTTTTTTTAAATGGGGTCTAAGACATCCTTCTATTGACCTCTCCTACATGAACTCTCCAGATTCCCCTGCCAGTCATCACAAGAACACTGTCACACTTTCACAAGAGTGCCTTAATAGGATGAAAGAATTCAGATCATACATGAACCACAATATCACCTCTATAGTTGTATCAATTGTTCATCCAAATTTATTGGAATGTGTGCTTTCAACTGTAGATGTGTATTTAGTACTTTTTTGGCAAATACAGTATTATAAGAAAGGTTTTGAGTTTTGTTATATTGTCCTGCTGTTGAGATAATGGTGAGGAAGATGTACTGTAGATTTGCTCACACTGAAGCACATATCCTAAAATTGGAATGATGGAGATACTAGTGTGGTCCGTACACAAGGGAGACACAAGTTCATGAAGCATTCCATATTTTAAGAAAAAGAAAAGTATATAATAGATAAATATGGCATAAGGAATTACTTGAAAAGCACATCCTATTGAAAGCATAATTGTTAATTTTCAATTGATAAGTACTATTAAGAAGGAAATATAAGATTGTCTCGTACTAATTCTACAAGCTCTGGGTTCTTCCTTGGGCAGTGTGACTGCTTTTAGAGTACGTAGGACTTCACCTTTTCTGTTATACAGAACTGTGTTCCTTTGACAGTAAAGCATTATGTATAGTTCTTTTGACTTGTGGAAAACAGAAAACACTCAGTTGTGGAAGTGTGTGTCACTCCGTGTTCATGGAAGTGCTGAGGTAGAATTTTGCCCTGGAGATTTCCAGCCTATGATCAGATAAACTCAAGTGGAATCCTGATCATACTGTAGTGGGGGAAGAGCAGAAAGCAAAGAGAAATATTGTTTGATTCCTCCAGAAGAAATGAGTTTTCCTGTGGGAAGTATTGCTCTCCTCTCTAGTAAAGAATGTCATAAAATTGCAAGCAAGAAATGTCTATTCCACGGCCTCCCATTCCAGCAGGGTTTCATTTAATATAGAGCTAGGCACCCCTTTTGGTACAAAGGCTAACTCAAGGAATTTAAAAATGTTTTTTACATTTTCACCCTTGAGATGTATTTTTAAACTGGGAAAAGCTGTATGGGCCATTATAGATGCTTAAGTACTATTTTTTATTCCACTAAACTATAATACATTTTTTGGAGGGGAAGAGATAACTGAAAGTTGTCTAAAGTATAGAACTCATTGGTTATAATGCATATTTATATTTAATCCACTGAGTGAGACCCTGGGAATAGGGATATCTGTGTTCCCTTGTCTAGCCTTACAGCCTACTTAGCTGTGAAATGTAGTTTTGTTTTGTTTGTTTTTTCTCATAGTATTTCTTACTGTAATTTTCTCTAAAATGGAATTTTGGGGGCTGAGCTTGGTGATGAATGCTTGTAATCAGAACATGTAGGAGTCTGAGGCAGGAGGATTACTGTGAGTTCAAGGCTAGGCCATATAGCAAAACACTTTCTCAAAAAAAAATATTTTTTTTTCTTCTTATTATTATTACTATTTTGTCTTTTTGAGACAGGGTCTCGCTATGCAGTTCAGGCTGGCCTTGAGCTCACTTTTGTAGCCCAGGCTGGTCTCGAACTCACACCGATCCTCCTGCCTCAGCCTCCCGAGTGCTGGGATTACAGGCGTGTGCCACCACGCCCGGCTTTTTTTTAGTATTGACAATCTCAAATCACAAAAGAAGTTTACAGTTAGCCTACTTTGAAATACTTGATTTTCATCTGTTTCTATTTCAATCCTTGAAGGCAGCCATGACAAACTTTAATTTTATTTGGAGAGTAGTTCACTTTCTGTCCCCACCTCTTTTTTTTTTTTTTTTTTTTTTTTTTTTGATACTGGGAATAGAACTCAGGACCTTGCACTTGCCAGGCAAGCACTTACGTCACTGAGATACCTCCCCAGCCCTTTGTTCCCTTTTAAACAGTCTACTGGAGTATGTAGATGATGGTCAAAGGCTGTCTCAGGCTTCATTCCTTCCAGGACTTTCTCCTTTATTTTTGTTTTTGTTTTTTGTTTTTTGTCTTTTTGAGACAGGGTCTCGCTATGCAGTTCAGATTGGCCTTGAGCTCACTTTTGTAGCCCAGGCTGGTCTCGAATTCGCACCGATCCTGCTGCCTCTTTTGGTCTGAGTGTCATTTGAAGGCCCTCACTCTCTCTGCCCAGTCGTCGCCCCACAGAAGAACTATAAGATTCTCACAATTTATGACACTCAATGACTTCAGTAAAGTATGGCATGGGATATACACAGTACTGACACCATACAGGGCTAGCAGGAAGGTCAATTCCCTTATATCCACATGAGCCTATGTTGGGATTTCTGCTTGTGAACATGTTGAGTGCTCCTTGTAGAATCTTCAATTTTTTTTTTTTTTTTTTTTTGGTGGGACTGGGGTTCAAACTCACAACCTTACACTTGCCAGGCAGGCGCTTGTGCCACAGAGCTATCTCCCCAGCCCCTGTATTTCAAAATTATAAAATGTTCAAAGTCAGTGGTCTTGGTTCTCAGTGATGACCACCATGAGCAGTACAGTGTGGATTCCTTCTGATTTTTGAATGCAGAAATTAAAATGTTACTGTTCGTCAATGGTATCATACTCTACTTAGATGAAGGCTGTTCTTGCACTTGGTGTGATGCACATTGGATCTTTTGGAGGGCCAGGAATGTCCTGCTTTATATACCTTTTATTTCACCACAGTGGGCAGTAGATAGGAAGAACCTTGTAACCAGACAAAGAGGGAGAGACTGGTAGTGGATAGGACCTGGTGTGTGCTATATTCTGTGGGAGGTAGAGTCACATTCCACACCCTTTGCAATGAGCTTTTGTGACCAGTTGTTTATAGATGAGAGGAGGACCCAGTGCCAGAGCAGAGCTGAGAGTCCAGGTCAGTGTGGTTCAAACTCCAGCTCTTCCATTTTGGTTCCCTGATTGCAGAAGGACACATTGTCTTCCTGGAGTTCCCTGGCCTCTTTGCCATCCCCTGCCTGAAGGCTTTAGCGCTAGTGGATTTCTCCTGGGATGTTTTTCCTACTCTTGTCTGTGTGGCTCGTTCCTGTTCTGGTTGGCTTGAGATCTAACCCACCTTTTAGAGCCCTACTCCCGCATCTGTCCCAGCCCATCCTCCCTGCCTAGCTGTGTCCATCATACTGCATTCACGTGTTCCTAAGCTCCTTATCCATGTCCTCCATAGAATGAATGCCTCCCAAACAGGGACTTTGGTTGTCACCTCTGTAAGGTAAGAACTGACAGTCACTGTGTCATCCTAAATCTTTCCACCTGCTTTATTAGCCCTTACTCTTACCTGCAGCAAGTGCTGAAAGGTTTTAGGCATCATTTGAGGGAAACATTAAGGAAAGTGGAGGAAAACCAGGAATATCTTATTTTTTGACTAGCACTGGGGTGGGAGCCACCTTCCAAATAGGGAGATGGAATGGAAGTCATCTAGGATTAGGTTACATTGGGAAGAGGCTGTAGTGAAGAACAGCCCCTACTCAGGGTACATGATGTGTTTGAAAGGGGGAGGCTCCAGGCCACTGCAACACTGCCAGCTTTCCCAGAGGCCTGGGTAAGAAAGGAAGGAAGCCGTGGTTTCTTCTGTGGGTTTTTTCACCCCATTGGGTTAATCTGCCCACAATGGCTTTCTGGATTTCCTAAATTTTCAACACCTGTGCAAGCACTGATCTGGGCTATAAGCAGTCACTAAGAGCACCACAGCCTGAAGTTCCTTTGGCCGAAGCAGCCCCAGACCCTGTCCCCACATCTTCCATAAGTCTACAGTTTGTAATAGTGTCTTTGGGCTGCAGCAAAATCCTAAGGACTTCGGGCACTCATTTAACCTTAGAACTTCAGACAGGACTACATTGGCACCCTGGAGGGAGCTAACAGTTACAGGAAGTCCTGAGGCAAGGAGTAGCATTCTCCCCCTTTCTCCTCCTCTCCTCTCCCTCCCCCCACTTTCTTCCTCTGTTTCCTTCTTTCTCTCCCCTCCCATTCCCCTGGTGGCTCTAATTAAATTGCTGTCCTCCATGGGCTGAATTATCCACCACTGGTAGAATTTTGCCTTCATAAAATACAGCCTCCCTAAAACTGCTTATGATGTGGTATAGGCATCACCCAGGAGCTAGTACTAGGACGGAGGCCCATAACTCCAGTTCCCACTGCTCATTAAACGAGTTTTTTAATGAATCTTGTGTTTTCAGCCCAAGTATTTAGGAGCACTAGCTGGATATCATGTCAGGCCGTAATGCATGCAGTGCTTTGCTGCTTTCCTTTGGCTCAGCACAAGAAGTTCTCTCATCCAGGGTTTCCTCACAACCTCACTGTAGTGACACAGCTGCCATTATGTCCAGCCAGTGCACTCTATAAGCTGTCACAACCTTTTTCCCTAACAGTTTCTCTCCAAATAGTAAAATCTTTGCATCTTACCTACATGTAACACAGCACTTAAAAAACATAGCTTTTATGATTCTTGCTAAGACTTTTTACCAGGATTGCTAAGATTCATTGCTTTTGTTCATGAAGACTAAGGAAGGGGGAGAATCATATTGTAATCCCTCAAATAAAGCAAATACCCCATTATTTTGGAAGATGCTCAGAAGAAAAGCTTGAAAAATTTTCCCAAGCTCTCCCAGTCTTTTCTCTGCCAGGGTTCTGTCTGATATCATTTCCCACTCTGTGCTCTGCAAGGATCGCTCATCTCCTCCCCTCTACTGAAACACAACTCTCAAAGGTCATCAGTGACAGCCTCATCACAAATCCAGTGGCCATATCTCAGATTTCGTTCCTGATGGCTCAGCAGCATCTGACCCTTTGGACTCTTCCTCCCTGAAATGCTCTCTTGGCAGCTCCTTCCCATTGTATCTGTCTCTCTTATGCCCTCTCACCCTCCTGCCTTAGCAAGAAAGCAGAGCATGGGCTAACTATAACATTAAGCTGGCCAGCCCTGTGTGCCTCTGTTTCCTTATCTGTGAAATGGGGAGAGGAGTTTGCTATCACCTTCGACTGTTGTGACTTCATGTTTAGATGCCCCTGTATCTTCCCAATAAACCCAACTCCTCACAGCTAGGGCCCCTAAGATGGAGTTCCCATTGGTCCCTGTCCCTTCCCAGTGTGTGCTGACTTCTGAGCTTTCATCCCTATAGTCCCACAGGTCCCCAGTCCCTTCCCACTTGGCCCCTCCTTCCCTGGCAGGAAGGCGAGGGATTGTAACCTAAACCACACAAAGAGCCCAACCAAATTACTCAGGGACTATAGCTGGGATGCATGCTTTGAAAATATCTTCAGCATTTAGTACTATACTTCACACACAGTAGAAATTTTAACTCGTATTTGGGAAAGGAATATATATTTTTATGTCATTAATGAGAGCCATATCACAGAGCCAGTTCTTGCCACTGGTTAGTTTGAGAATTCAAGTGTGGGCCACAGCATAGGGGTATACAAGGAAGAAAGAGATTGACGTGGGGATTGTGAGATAAGCCAACATATTCATGACAGAAGAACGTGGCCTTTCTGCAGAATCATAAGGTATTGGAGAGACAGCTCAGAAAAGAAGCATGGTGGCACAGCAGCAGGAGCATTCTGGATACCAGGCCCACAGTGCTGCCATACCCTGAGATCTCTCCTCCCAGTACAGTGAGACTTCTTCACCCTTGTGAAGGGTCCCATAGCTTTTGGAAACCCCAGGTCACATTCCCATGCTGTGACTGTATAACAGGCCTCCTCTCCTGGGGCTTCCAGAGTGGAGGGCAAGGCAAATTGACGGCCACCTACCTTGAGACTCCTCCAAAAGGAGGGGTGCTCCAAATGACAAATGGTTATCATCCCCCAGTGTTACAGATGGGGTCACTGGGCCCTGGAAGGAAGGAAGGGCTCCATCAGTGGTCAGAGGAAGGAAGGGCTGATCCCTTGGAGGAAGCTACACTTGCAGTCTTTCCTGGCAGTCCACAGGGTTAAAGGGATGGTCTTGGGGCAGCCTTCCCTCCCAGCAGTCCACGGAACATCCCAGGGTCTCCCCTGCCACTCTCCCTCTTTCCTGGAAGGAGAAATATCTCTTTGCACCATCCTACTCAGGGTACCTCTCACAGTATGCTGTGAAGATGTCCAGTGGTGAGTAGTTCTGCCTTCTAATAAAGCACAGATAGCACAGATCCTCCAAACTTATGAAAAGGGTTGGTCTGGGGACTATTGCCCACTGGGAGCCTGTGTGAGGAAAGGCAAGACATTCAAGAAGAGTTGATTCCCTGGGCAGAACATGGGAGAGCAAGACCTGTCCCCCTCTCTCCCACTACAAGAGGCAGAGATTCAGGATCCCCTGGCTCAGACCCTCTGGAGATGCCTGCAAGGTCTCCAGAAACCCCAGAGCTATGGTCTGTGGACCATCTAGCCTTTGGGTTTGTCTAAGCCAGGACCAGAGGAGCTTTGAGCCGGAAGTGAAGTTGAAGATTTAAGATTAGACCACATTGAGTTTTTTTAACACCAAAAAATTAGCGTCAAGTCAAGTGGTTCTCGAAATTGTAAGCAATGAAAAAACTGTAGAGACTGTCAAAGTTGTCACCAAAGGTCAGGACAAAGAGTACCAACAGAGTGAGTTTGAAGAAAAAGGAAGAGGTAAATAAAGCCATTTCTGGTTGTAGCTACATTTAGACTGTCACTGGCTCCTTTTGTTTCCAAAGACAAGACAAGCATACTTTGCTTGATCACACCCTGCTTTATTGTATGTCACAGAGGCTGCATTTTGTACAAATTAAAAGTTAATGACGACCCTGTATGTATCACGTGTATTGGTACCAAAACTCAGATGTTTATCAACTTTTTAGCAATATAGTATTTTAAATTAAAATTTGTACATTGTTTTATATATATTATATAATAAAATGTATCTATGCAATGTATCTTGCAACTGATAGACTACAGTATGGTTTAAATAGTTTTGGGAAACTGAAAATTCTTATAACTTGCTTCATTGTATTCATTTTATTGCCATTGTATTCTAAGTTTTAGAGCACTAGATGAAGGGATCAAGATTTCTGGAGTCTAATCTTAGCTCTCTCACAAACTTGGAGTGTGACTTTGCTTTTCTGGGTTCTGACATTGTCTGCTATGTGATAAGACTGGGCTTTGCAATTTGGTTCCAAAATAATTGATCTACTCCTCAAACCTTGTAGAGCCTTAAAGTGGTAGGAAAAAAATAATTCACACTGTGAACTAACTTTACAAATTGTACTTTGGTTGTATATTTTTTGTAACAGTCAAGCATAGATGAATGGCATTTGGCAGGAGAAAACCTCAGTCCACCTGAAACCCTTACGTATACACTGTAGGCAGCTCTGTAGAATGGTCTATGTCAAGAGATGCCACAATGACACCTTAGAAAAATAGAATTGTATGACAGCTTCTTCAGTGGTGGCATGATTGGCCTATGTTAGACAGGTAGCATCCGGATTCTCCAGTGAGTCTATATTTGAGATCCTAAATGCTTCCATGTTTAGAATAAAGGCTTCTTGTTTAATAAAGGTTTCTCACTTGGAGATGAGTTCCTTAAAATTGACCACACTCAATGGCTCATAGTTGATGACACAGTTAGCTTCTGAATTTTGTGTGCAGTCAAATATTATTGCCATCCTAGATTTAGTTTTCATATGCTACTTTATATGATTTTTATTATGTAACATTAAAATTGCACATAAGATAGACAAATTAGAAATACTCTTTCATGACAAGATTGTTATCCTACTACATATAGAGAAACTACGTATAGAGAAAAAACAGGCCATTTTTGTGCCTGTTCTTCAGAGTTATTTTATATACATGCCTAAATATTTTACATTATCTTTAAGTCTGATAAAATACATATAACAGGGGCCCGGCAGGATGGCTCAGTGGTCTAAAGCGCCTGCTTGGGAAAGCTTGGGCGGCTTCAGGGACCACGGTTCGATCCCCGGCACCACATGCTGCGCCAGCCCTGCCCTTGGGGCGGGCTGAGCCGGCCATAAAAGTGAGTGAATAAACAAACAAAAGTTCTGAAACAAGAAAAATAAATGAAAAAAAAAAAAAAAACATATAACAAACTTTGCCAGTTTAAGTGTATAATTCAGTAATATTAAATACTACAGGGCTGGGGAGATAGTTTGGCAGTCTAACCACTTACCCGGCAAGCACAAGAACACAGGTTTGATCCCTGGTACTGCATGCTGTGCTGGTCCCAGAACCCCAGGCACACTGTGCCAGCCTTGAAACCAGATGTGGTGGTATATATCTGTAATCCCAGTGCTGAGGAGGCTGAGACAGGAGGATTGCTACAAGTCTCAATTGTACAGTGAGCCCTGTAGCAAACATATATATAAAAGGTTTTTTTAAGTTTAAATAGTACATATACATTAATATGCTACCATCACCACCATGCATATCCAGAATGCTTTACCTCTTGCAAAACTGAAACTTTTACCCATTAAACACAGAACTCCTTTACAGCTCTGCACTCACATGCAGTGTCTCAGATCACTTCTCTATGTTATATTTCATAGTAAGCTTTAGTGTCTTTCATTTTCAGTTTAGTAGCTTAGTGAGGCCAGCCAAGAGGCCTGTGTAATGAGAATATGGAAATTAAGGGGGTAGGAAATAAAACTAGAAAAGGCCTTGTCGACCACAGTGAGAACTCAAATTTCATAGCATTTATGAAAAGAACACCTTTAGAGTGTTGAGGGCAGAAGACTGACATGGTGTGATGTGGTGGCAATATAGGGATAGATTTCAGGGTGTAGGAAAGGAAAGGAAGAGCAGTTGGGAGACTCAGTGACCAACATAAAGGTAGGGGGCTAGAATAGGGTGCTATCACCCATCATAAAGGTAGGGAGCAAGTGGTTAGATTCTAGATGACATAGTTTGAAGGTACAGCCAATGGGATTTGCTAATGGGTTGAGTGTGGGATGGGGAAAAAAAGAGTTAAAATTGACTTTAAGAATTTTAGGCTGCAGGGGCTTGCCAGGTAGCTCTATTGGTTAAAGCACATGATTTGGCAGTCTCTGAGGTGCCAGGGACCTCGGTTCAATCCCCACCCCCACATGGAGCCTGAGACCCACCTTTAAGTCAGCCTTGGCCAGAAAAAAAAGAAAATTTAGACTGAACAACTGTATGGGTGAAATTTCCATTTACTGGGGTGGAGATTGAGGAGAAACAGATCTTAAGTGGGAGAAATAGAGTTCTGTTTCAATCATGTTACATTTTACAGTCTATTAGGGATCTAATTGAAGATGTCAAACAGGCTGCTGGATACACACTTCTGGAGTTCAGAGAAGATGGAGCTATAGATAGAAATTGTAGACAGCATACACAAATGCCATTTTAAGTTATGAGATTGAACAAGCTCATCTAAGCTGTAGAAGCATAGATAAACCAGGGGTTCAAGTAAGGAGATCTTGAGAGGACAAGGGGAAGACATAGCAAAAGCAAATGGTAAGGAACATCCAATGAAGAGGAGAGAAAACCAGTTGGTATGGTCTCTTAAAAGCCCAGAAGCGATGTGTTTCAGAAGGTATTGTTTGATCAGTTGTATGTACAATGGCTCCAGAGTTGACTATTGCATTTAGAAGCTTTGAGGCTACAACTTATATTAGAGATGAAGCTTCAGATACCAGAGTCTGTGTCTTCCTGTTGCTATGGCTACTCAGGGATTCCCTAAGTCTGTTTTCCTGTGTTTATTGCATCAATAATTTAGCTGATCACATATTCACTTTCTGTATGCCTCACACATTTCTATGAACTGAGAGTAACTAGAATGAGTCACACAAGAGCCTTTACTCTCCAAATGGGGTAAGAGACTGAGATTAGCTCAGAAATTTTGTCTAAGTTGTTAGGTTCCTGGAATTCTGTTCTCTTACATTTGCATACATTTTGAAATTAGGGCTGTGTTTTGTCTACACAGATTCCTGACTAAATTCTGCCAGTGAGGAGAAGGTGGCTCTTTGAGCCCCTAAGCTTTCCTTCCTGTTGATCATTGCATACTTCTAGACAGAAAACCACCTTTCCCATTTCCTGACTGTTTCACTAGTTATATCTAAGAACTTTTCCTTTAACACTCTGGTTCTTCGGAGATGGTAATCTGGTCTTCTAAATCAGCTGAACCAAAGTACTTCCTTCTCTTGGACTCTAAGAATGTGAGTGGCTTTGTCTTGCTTCAGAATAAAAAATGGTCTTGTTTTGGTATGAAACACCAAAGTGCCTTTTACACTCATAAGGATAATGTAGAATGTGATCACAATTGATATTGCCACTGTCAAAGGTAGTTCGTACTAAACCATGCACACATGAAGCCCATTCATGCGTTTCAGGGACCTGTGGTGATCAGGATTTTCTGTAAGAGGTATGTTAATAGTGCACTAACGCTAATGGTGCTAAGATAACTTGAATTAAAAAATAAGATTCCTAGAATAGGGGCCAGGGATATAGCTCAGTGGTGTAAGTGCCTGCCTCACAAGCACAGGTCTTGAGTTCAATCCCCAGAACCTAAAAAACTAAAAAGATTTCCTGAATTCACCTATTCATTTTCATTCATGGGTGAGACACTGAGGATATATCAAAACAAGTAAGCTCCAAGTTTTCAAAATCTGCCAAGAGTAATGTATTGAGCCAAAAATCAGACAACCCCCCAAAAATGATTGCCAAATCTCTGGAGCTTGTGGATGCTACCTTATTTGAGAAAGAGTTTGTAGATGAAAATAAATTAAGGATCTTGAGATGAGAAGATAATTCTGGATTATATGCTGGGTCATAAATACCATCACAAGTGTCCTTGGTAATGCAGAGTTTACACTCGTGGAGTAGAGGACAACAGTGTGATCATGGAGACAGAGATAGGAATGATGCAGCCACCAGCCAAGGGAAGTTGGAAATGATTAGAAGTGAGAAAAATCTGGGAAATGTTCCCCCTAGAGTCTTGGGAAGAGGAATCCTAGCCCTGCTGACACACTGGTTTTGGAATTGTGGCCTCCAGAACTATGAGAGAATAAATTTCTGTTGTAAGACACCATGTTTGTGGTGACTTTCAGAGAAGTCATAGGAATTTACGATGATATGCATTCTTATGGGGATAAACATTGTAAATGTGGACTCAGAAGAACCCAATACCTTGGTGAAGGTGACTGCTTTGCGATATTAGGGAGCCATGTTCGGAACATCATTGTAATCAAGGAGCAAGTATTTAACACCCCTTTTAGAGAACAGCTATGGGTGGAAGTGGGGCAGTTGGTTCCGGAGCACAGAAAAAATGAACCAGAAGGACATGTTTGCAACAAATGTTGCAGATTCTGGGGGACATGAATTCTAGTGCTGGAGACCATGCTTGGCTAGGGTACAGTGAGTAAGGCAGTCAATGGGCCTCTCTGTCGCCTGGATGGAGTTCCTCAGGGTTGTACCTCTTTACTTTTATTCTTCCTCACTTAGAGTCACCAGTAAGGTATTCAACCCAGGACCTTTGGTAGTGAGCATAAGCATTGTTTTTAAAAAGAGGATAAAAAATAGTAAAAAAAAAAAAAAAAAAAATGTTGGAAATAATACAGAACTTCACTAAGCAAAATAATAGGAATTCAACAATAGCTGTCATATTGCATATTGTTGTCTTCAAATTAGATGTTCAGATTATCAGATATAAACATGTAAAACTGGTAAAAAAAAATTTTTTTAATTAAAAAGAGAAAAAATTAAACATTCACTGCTTCTTTCAGTAGACCAGCAGAAATCAGCAGAACAACTATCCACACTAGCCTATGTATATACATATATATTTACTCTTTTCTTCTCTCTTTTTTCCTTTCTCTCATTCCAGTTGTTCCTACCCTTTGAACAATTTCTTTTCCTTTCACAATATCTATTGTACCTTTCAGATTTTATTTACTTTCAGGTTCTTGCACTAGGGAGACAATACATTGTCTACACATGGAGTCAGACTTATTTTATTCATAAATATGGTCCTTAGTTCATCCATTTACCTATAAAAAGCCTTGAGTTTATCTTTTTATAGCTAAGTAATACTCCACTATATAAAAAATACCACATTATTTTACCCATTTGTCTCAGTTACTCTTCTGAGAGTAACTAGGTATTGGCGGGACAAATACCCAACAGCCAAAATGAAGGAAAAAAAATTTATTTAGCTCACTTTTACTGGAGGTTTCAGTCCATACTTGGCTGGCTCCAAGGCACACTGGCACATGGTAGAGAGCCGCAGTTCATAGCGGTGGAATAGCAACAATGGCAATAAAATAAAGTCTGTTTCTCAGTTTCTCTTATATTACATTCGGGCTCTCTGCTTCATGATATTCACCTCAGGCCTCATCTACAATCCCAGCAGCAGTACTCAGACCCATAATCTCATCCTTGGATCACTCATAATCCCAGTGGATCGTGAGTTTATCTCAAACCCTAGAAGTTTCTACCCCATGGCTACATGAGACTTTGGGGGGACAACTAGGTGCAAACCATAACACAGTTCCTCAGTTGACAGGCATTTGGGTTGTTTTCAAGATTTAGCCATGACATATAGCACTGCTATAAACATGGGTGCCTATATATGGCTGTGGTATAATGTTTTCAGTTCTTCTGGAAAAATATCCAGGAGGTAAAACCTGGGTTAAATAGGACCTCTAATCCTATTTAGCATGAGCATGTTGGGTAGCAGAAAGAAGGTTGCTTGTTTATACCCAGGCTGATAAAACAAGATGTGCATCCTAATTTTTCCTTCTTGTAATATGAATAGCATGGCTCAGCTGGTCTTGCTGAGGTGGGGTAGGCTTGAGATTGCCATAACTAGAAGCCACATCTCAACACTCATTGGCTGCAAAAGGAGACTTGGATGCCTAACTTTGAGGTCTTCCAGATACTGGCTAATGTCATCAGTGAGCTTTCTGTGCCACCTGAGGGACATCACACTTCTGCCTCAACTCAAAATCCATCATACACATCTATTTGGGAATATTGTCCTGGCATGTAAATGTGGGAGACCTGAGAACTGAAACAGCTTTGCTCCTCTGTGCCATAGTTTCCTGCAGTTGTTGTAAGAAAGGACACTGGGCCACAAACTGGGTAGTAAAAGCTAGTTGCTTAAAACAATAGAAATACATTATGTCATGGTTCTGGAACAGAAAAGTCCAAATTAAGGTGTTGTCAGGGTCCCTGTCCTCATTCCCATCTGCTTGAGGTAGCAAGGAGAGGCATCCATCCGAGCCTCTGTCAGTAAAACCAGCCTTTGGCAGAAAAATGCCACTTTTTGCCTCTTTGTTCTTATTGTTTATTTTTTCTTCTCCTCCACTTCTCATAAAGACACTCTTCATTGGGTTTTAGCCCCACCTTAATCTAGTATGACCCTGACACCCCTTTCTTTACACTTCTAAGAACTCAACTCAAGTCCATATATGCTATGGAGATGCTCTACCACTGAACTACATACCTAGCTCTTAATGCTTTTAAACTTCATTGTGAGACAATGCCTTACTAAGATGCGCAGCCTAGTTTCTAACTTGCAACCATCCTGCCTTGGCCTACTAGCTAGGATTATAGCCATATGCTAACATGGCCAGGCAGTATGCCCTTTTCTTAAACTAATCACCCCCACAAAGACAGTCTTTCTAAATAAGGTTACATTATGAAGTTCCAGCTGGGCATTTATTGGAAGGATGGGGATGCAATTCAACCCATTATACTCGAGGTTGGGAAAATGTCATGGCTGGAGTAAAGCCTGAAGGAGGCAGAATAAATGGGAGGTCAACTAAAACACAGTCTAAACTATCCTTAATTTGTAAGTGCAAGAACTACAAGACAGCATCAGGATCCTTAGTAAGAATCAAAAGGCCACCCTACCAGTGCAGGGAGCACAGCCTATCTCCTTTTAAGATCCCTGAAGGTGCCGTTCCAACTACTGGGCCATGAGTTCTCCTGCCTTCCTCTGTGGCTCCTCCTGCAGCATTGTTCTCACTATGGAGCCAGTCCCCGACCCACCTGCTGTTCCTTGCTGCTCTGCCACCTGTCTCCTGGCCCAGAGCCTTTATAGCTTTGTAGTTCTCTGTGGACACTGGGGGTTATTCCAAAACTGTCTTTTTCTCCTTCTGGGACAGATTTCTCTTTTAAATATGGTCTACCTGTTATCTCTGTGGTTACAACTCAAGTTATTACATCTTGACATTTGTGTATTGAGCTCAGAAGTCCACTCAGAAACCATCTAGGTTATCAGAATTGCAGTCCCAATGTCTCAGTACTGTGCCCAAGTAACCCTTATTTTACTTAATAATGGGTCTCTAGTGCAAAAGTAGTGATGCTATCAGTTCAGGTGTGTCAAAGTGAAACCATGCAGTGCTTCCTTTAAATCAAAAGCAAATGTTTATCTGGGTCTATCTGTGTAGTGAAAAGCATAGCAGATACAGGGTTTGATCCTATTTCTGGTTTCAGGTATCTACTAGAGGTCTTGAAACAAATCCCCGACAAAGCTAGGTTACTACATTGTGTCCTACGCTGAGTATTTTACATTTTCAAACTGGGTTTGTTTCTCATTTTACTTATGCATTATGCAAATTAAATCCTATAGACCAGTGACAATGAGCTATTGCTATATAAGCAAAACCATCTTTACCACTTTGCATTGTACCTTGATTCACTTAAGGTGACAGTCCAGCCATATTGGAGCATAACATTTAAAACCTGAGAAAAGGGAACCAAATGACTGGATTCTACACTGCCATGGCTCCTTGAAGTGGAACTCAGTGGACCAGGTCACCCATTCACTACCAGGGTAGGTGTGAGCAAAATTCTTAACCTCCCTCAACCTGTATCCATAACCATAGATTGGGACTAAGCCCGTGCCCTTTGAAGAGTTATGAATATTTAGTGAGACAATAAATATACATTAAAGTGTCTAAAATGGACAGTTGCAGATCGCTGCTCTCTAAATCTGCCCCAGGTATCACAGGTAATGTCCATTTCACTGCCAAGGAAGAATGACCATCTGATGGTACCATGCAGATTTAGGACTATACTATCCCAGTAGATAGTATTTTCCTGTAGTGTTTTTCCCATTGTCTACTCTATTCTTTGACACTAGAGGAAGAATTATTCTTCTCAAAACCAGTCATCTTTGTATTATGATCCTATCCTTTCCCCTCTAGGTTAAAATTATATATACAAATTTTATCTTTTCTCTATTAGCTGCATTTCTCTCAACAAATTCAACTTGTGCCCTTATTAAAAAACACTTCACCCTCAACTCAAGATGCTATATGTAGCTTTCTTTTCTTTAGCCATCAAACTTCTTTAACACTTACAAAACTTATTAATCAACAGATGTGTATTATGCATGGTGACCAATAGACACAGTTACTGGCTTGGAGGGCTACTAGAGTTGTGGACACAGGACCATACCTCCAGTTCTGTCTGTTCCTTGGCCTCAAACAAAGTGATAACGAAATCCTTAGCATCATCTGGCCTCCTGCTCTCTTCCTCATGTGAGACTCCTCATTCCCAGTTTTCCAGTCTTTCCAGCTGAACTTCAGTGTCTTACCATCCCGTGTCCACTCTTACCATAGGGAAGGAGCATCCTTCACCTGATTAACTCTTATGTATCCTTTAAATCCCAGCTCAAGAATTCATTCCTCATGGGACCTTGCCAGGCCCTCATCTCTACACCTGGTTAGGCCAGGTTTTTACCCCAGTCTGGTAGGTCTACCACTCTCTTTTCCAGAGTACTTAATGCAGTTTCTGACTCTTCACTTAAGAATACATTATTTCATTGTCTTTCTACTCCTCGCTAAGCTCTGGGAACATAGATCAAAACAGTTCTAACTCACCATTCTGTACACATCGCCTAGCAGGTAGCCACCTGATAGTAGACTAGCATCACTCAGTGGCAGAAGAAAGGGAAGGAGATAGAGTAGGTCTTCTAAGACCTGGTCAGATAGAGGAAAATAATATACTCTGATGGTTTGAGAAGAATATTATGGCAGAATCCTTGAATGATGAGGAGCACAAAATAGCAGCAATTAACTCATAGGTGTGAGGGTGTGGGTGTGAAGTAATCAGCAAACACCTCTGAGAAGGTGAGTAGGCGTTAGCTATGCAAATAAGGGGAAAATGGCATGCTGGCAGAGGGAAGGACTTACACAGAGATGGGAAAGAATGCCTGAGCTAGAGACCTGAGTGAAGGATGTTTCACTGGAGTAAAGGGAGCTTGTAAGAAAAAGAGGAAAATGAAGACTGACAGCTGGAACCCAAATAATGGAGGACCTGGCCTATTTCCTCTGGAATTGAAACTTTTCTGGAAGGATCCAGGGAGAGGAGTTTTAGTTAAAGAAATAGTGTGATCATATTTACCCTTCAGGAAAAAAAAAAAAAGATAATGTTGGGCAACTGGAATTCTCATACATGGCTGCTGATGTTATAAAATGAGATAAACACTCTGGAATGCTGGTTGGCAGTTTCTTATAAAGTCAAACATAGATGTGTTTCACAGGGGCCAGGGATATAGCTCAGCAGTGAAGTGTTTACCTGACAAGTATGAAGTCCTATGTTTGATTCTTGCTGTCCACAAAAGAGTTATTTCGTAGACTAGCAGCTGTACCTAGATTTTACTCAAGTATTAAAAAATTATATATATATTAAAAAATTATATATATATATATATATATATATATATATATATATACACATACATATGACTATAAAAGACTTACTCAAAAAGTGTTCATTGCCGGGCGTGGTGGCTCACGCCTGTAATCCCAGCACTTGGGAGGCTGAGGCAGGAGGATCAGTGTGAGTTCGAGACCAGCCTGGGCTACAAAAGTGAGTTCAAGGCCAGCCTGAACTGCACAATGAGACCCTGTCTCAAAAAAGACAAAAAAAAAAAAAAAAAAGTGTTCATGATGACTGTTTGTAAGGGTCAAAACTGTAAATAATTGAATTTTCCCATCAGATGAAGGGAAAAGGTAACTATGCTTTTGGACACGCATATAGTTGTGTACTACTCAGCAATGTAAAGGATCAGACTACTGAAAAATCCAACAGCTTAGATGAACCTCACAAATATTCTACTGAGCTAAAAAATCCAGAAATAAAGTAATTTATACCATATCATTCCACTTATGTACAGTTCAAGCACAGGTAAAAATGAATCTGTGGTGCGAAATCAGGATAGCACTTCTCTCTGGGAATCAGCACTTCTCTTTGGTGAAGGAAATGTTTTACATCTTGATTGGGTTGATGATTCTGTTGACACTCATCAAACTGTACATTTATAATGTGTCTATATGAAAATTATACTTTTTTAAGGGGGGATATACTGGGACTCTAACTCAGGACCTCACACTGCTAGGCTGACACTGCGCTGCTGAGCTATATTCCTAGCCCTATATCTCAATTTTTTTTTAAAGTTAGACTAGTGAAAACATTTCTTTTGGAAACAGTGTAGAGAATGGTAGAAGAAAGGGTTAAAAGTTGACTTGGAAAGACTGTGATAATGCAGCTTAGAAATATTGTGGCCAGAACTTTAGTATTAGTGATGAGGTTAGAAAAAGAGCTTAGTTCCGGGGCACACCCACTCGGGACCCCCGTCCTGTCCCTCTCTTGGACAGGAGCTTTCTTTTCCTCAATAAATATGTTCTGCTCATTAAAAAAGAAAAGAAAAAGAGCATAGAGGGTGGGCCAAATAGCTCAGCAGATTAAAGCACCTGCAAGCAGGTGCAGGGGCCAGGGGTTCAATCCCTGGACCTGCGGTGCCAGCCTCAGAGCACACTGAGCCTGGGCTCACGTGGTGGTGCATGCCTATAATCCCAGCTTTTGGGAGGCTATAAACAGATGGATCACTACAAGTCTGATCTAGTATTGAGACCCTGATCACCCTGTAGACCCTTCCCTCACCTCAAAAAAAAAAAAAAAAATCTAGAAAAATACACTTACGGCTTTTTTTTTTTTGAGAAAAAGTCTTACTATGTAATTCATACTGATCTTAAACTCATTATATAGCCCAGGCTGGTCTCAAACTTGCAACAATCCTATCCTCCTATCCTCTTGCCTCAGCCTCCTGAGTGCTAGGACTACAGTATACACCACCATGCCCACCTACATTCCTGGATTATTGAAGTGACAGAATAGACAAGATTTTAAAAGTCTTAAATAAGAGGAAAAGGTTAAGAAAACTTTGGTCATATCTATATAGTTGATAGAGAAGAAAGTTTTAGGGGCATGTTTTTGGTGGTGTAAGTTAAGTTGAGTGTCAGAAATGTTGAGGTTAAGGCGTCTTTAGAGCATCTATGTGTCCAGTGGGCAAAACTAACTTTGGCTCAGAGTGCCCTGGGCTAGAGAGAAAATCATCATGAGAAAGGAGGTATCATTGAAACCATCATGAAAGGGGAAATATGTGGATTAAATAGAAACAGGAGCTAAAAACAGAATTCTGGAAACCTTGACATTTAAAGGGCAAGAGAGAGCAGGAGCCCTTGCAGGAATCCAAGATGTTAAAATGTCCTGTCATAGAAGCCAGAGAGAGGGGAAAGCAATTCGGTAAATATAGAGGGGCTGATGTCAAATGCCATAAAAATCAGGTTAGAAAGAACAGTTTCCTCCTCACTCCCTCTCCTCAAACACATCAGTTTCATTGACTCTGTCCTCCTGCTACTGGAATGGTGGTGACCACAGACCTCAGGATTGATAGCTACCCACAGCCTCATCTGCTATAACCTCCCTGCAGCGGTCCACCATTTATCTCCCTGAACTCTACACTCCTCAGTTTTTGAATCCTTGTCACACTCCTCAAGCTTCCTCTTCCTGCTGCTTAGACAGAATCATTTCCTGAGATTCTGTCTTCTTTCATCTCCTAGCATCTATTGAGGTAGCCAAGTCTAGTTGTAAGACCTGGCTAGGTACTGAAGATATCAAAAAGTAAAAACCAAGTTACACCTGGGTCCAAGAAGCTGACAGAACAGTTAAGAGAGGGAGGTGGAAACTCATGGCCATGTTAAAGTTGAATAAAAATTGCTACCAGCGTGTTAGTCACATTCCTGTTCTTGAGACAAAATACCCAAAACTCACAATTTTAAGAGGAAGTTTAGTTTGGCTCTTGGGTTTTGCACACTCAGTCCATATTTGGCTGGCTCCAAAACTGAAAGAGCCCAAGGGAGGAGAGCTGGCCAAAGCATGGCAGCCATAAGCAGTGAAAAAATGGAAGAGCTGGGGCCATTTTTCCAGGCTGCACCCCAAGTGACCTGTCTGCAAACAAGCCCCACCTGCTGACAGCACACTTTGGCTACTGAACTCATCAATGGATAAATCCATGGATACATGTAGCAAGCTATGATCCAGTCACCTTCCAAACCCATGAGACCTTTGGCTTACAAATTAGATCTGAACTATGACAGCAGTGAACAATCAGCCCTGGAGAAGTTAGAAATACAGCAGGAAATACAAAAAAGCATAGTGTTTTCCAGGCATGTAAGTGGTGTATGCCTATAATCCCAGTTATTTAGGTGGCTGAGGCAAGAAAATCACTAGTCTGAGGCCACTTTGTGCAGTTTAGTGGGGCCCTGTCTCAAAATAAAATTTTTTGAAGCCATAATGTACCTCAGTGATAAAATATTTTCCTTCTCAGAAGTCTGGCTAAAGTTTTAGAAAGTTAGAGGTGAAGGAAGGAGTTGGAATTGTAAATGGAAAGAGCAATATTGCAAAGTGCTGTACAGATTCCAGGAGCAGTAGGGAGCCGGCTGGATCTTCAAGTGGAAAGAAAGGCATGTTCATGTGTAATGTTATGGAAGATAGCCTGAAAAGGGACAGATAGATACACAGGGGATACACAGGGGCCAGTTAGGAGGCTGTTTCAGTTTTCCAGAGGGGAATAATGAGATCTGAATTAAGGGAGCAGTGAGAATAGAGAAGATTATGAAATCCCAAAGGCATCTCTGATAAAGATTTGAAAGGATTTGGCAACTGATTAGGGAACATGAAAGAGTCAAGGAATGTGGATGAACCACAGTTCTTTAATAGGTGTATTTGGGTGGTTGGTGGTTTCCTGAGCCAAAACAACCACAGAGGTGAAAGTTCAAAGGAAAGAAAAGGAAAGGCTGGCCAAATAGCTCAGTGGGTTAAAGTGCCTGCAAGCAGGCACAGGGGCCTAGGTTCAATCCCCCAGGGCTACTGTGCTGGCCCCACCCCCGGGGACACACTGAGATTGCAATTGAGACTGGGCGTGGTGGTATGCACCTGTAATCCCAGCTCTTGGGAGGCTGTAAATAGGCAGATCGCTATGAGTCTGATCTAGTAATGAGACCCTGAACACTTTGTAGACCCCTACAATACAAAAAAAGAAAAAGAAGAAAAGAAAGGAACATTATTATCTTAAAAAAGGAAGAGAAAAAGGACAGCATGTGTAATTTCCCAAGAACTAGGGGGGAAAATGTTTTGAGAACTGCAGGGTTATCAATAATATCAAATTCTTCAAAAATAAGTAGGATTAAAAGTGTCTACTGAATGCAGTAGTCATTTATTAACATTTTTATTAAAGGGCAGTGAAAGCCACAGTGTTGAAGTAGAAGGGTAAAAAGCATAATGCAAAATAAAATCACTTTCGGTTACACAAAGACTCAGAACATTTCCTTCCCATAGATGTACTCCAGCAAGGCAATGTTGAGGAAGAATCCAACAGAAAGAGACATATGGGAGCTGAGAAAAAGCAGAGCCAGGCCAGGATGACCATGGGGCAGCAGATCCATAGCATATTATTTCTGAAACTGACCACTTAACAGGAAAATTAAGGATCTAGATGATCTTACCATTCTATAAGAATAAAACAGCGAGAAATTTCAAAGGAAGAACTTGTATAGGAAATTATGAGGCAAATAGAAGCAAATTAAAACAGCATGATTTTGAACAATATGATAGAGTAACTTTCTGCACCTAATAGTAATGTAAGCAGAAAGAAATAATGCTGTTTTTCTGTTAAGATTTCATCACCCCATGATTCCGAATTGAATATGATCGTAAGTGCTATTTAATGGTCTTCATCTTTGGGCTTAATTTATGACTAGTTTTGCAAAGCATGCAAAACTCCATATAGCTTCAGTATGGAGTCTAAGTTAAACCGTGACACATAGAAAAGTACTAGTACAGCTAACCAAAGTTGTCATGTTGAGAAAGCTATTGATAATATAATAGTTAACCTTCACTACATCTGCACTATGTCCTAGTCGTTATTCTAAGCCTTTAGCAGGTTAGTGAATTCATAATAGTGCTATGGGTCAAGCACTATGTTACATCCATTTTCCAGATTGGAATACTGAGGGATGGGGAAATGTTCAGTGTCATGCAGCTAGAAAATGGCAGCAATGGGGTTGGCACCCTGGTTGTCTGGTTCTAGAGCTTACATGCACACACCACCATTCTGACCCCAGAGAGAAGTACAGAGAGCCAGAGAGGGGTTTGGGTGCTGGAAACTGTGTCCCACATCCATTCTAGATGGGCAGGAGGCAAGAGGAGGTCTTAAAGGGGGTTGCCTGTATGGGTTAGGACTAGAGGTAGGAGACTGAGAAGACGGTTTTTGCTTTTTCTTATTTTCTGGGACTCTGAACCATTTAAATTGTTGTCAGTGTATGCATGGATTGCTTTTATAACTGAAAAACCCTCTCCTTCCTTCAAAGTGCTGTGAAACAATTTCTTCTCTGTGCGCTGAGTGCCCAAAGCATTTTCATGCCCTCTTTAGAACCCACGGCTTCCAACTTCACTTCACTTGCCCTTGCAAAGGCCTTGAGCACAAGCTTTGTCAGGTCTTCCCGGCTCATCTCCAGGGCCTTGGCACCATCCCCTGCCTGTGGTAGTCACTCAGTTGGTGCTTGAAAGATACAGCTTAACTATATCCATGTGTGAGTCATTTTTCTGCTCAGAGAAGGGAAGGAGATGGACAAAGGCACAAGTCCAAGATTGGTACTGTCCAGTCCTCAGTGATTCAGGATCACAGAATAGGGGTCTTAAGTGGATTTATTTTATTTTATTTTATTTTAGTGAGGAAAAATAGTGATGACTGTCTGTTGCAACCACTCAGCTGAACGATAACAGGGCCTGGACCGGGATGAGTGAGTGGTGAGAAACAGTCAGACTTAGGGCCTATTCTGAGGGCAGAGTTCACCGATCTCTAACAAACTGGATATGGGCACGAGGGGGCAGTTGCCCTCTGAGCAACTGGGAGGGTGTTGTCATTTAGTGAGGTAGGAAAGGCTGAGTAGGGGTCATTATACATCTTCATGGCAATGTCCAGGGGGCAGTTGGATTCACAGCATCAATGTGTAGGACAGGAAAAACATGTACATTGGAGAGTTATCAGCATGCAGCCCTGTACTGTCTACTAAAGTAGCCATCCATGTGTGGCTCTTTAAATTTGAAGTAAAGTAAAATTTAATTGGTTCAATAGCCACACCAGCCACATTTCAGGTGTTCCATAACCACATGTGGTGAGGGACTACTGTATTGGGTAGCACAGCTCTAGAGCATTTCCATCACCCCAGGAAGTTTTATTGGATAGCATGGACATGTTTTGAGACATTGTGGGAGAGTGGTGGAGAAAAATGAGCGTTTGGAAGTTGGGGAGAAATGGAGAGGTAGCCTGTGAAGGAGGAAGAAAATTGTGGAGAAGGTGGATTTCTGTGTGCTGGAGCAATGTATTTTGCAGGGGAGGGATTCACTGGGCTGATGGAAAGGGAGAAATGGGTGATGCAGGAGCAAAGGAGGACAAGTAAGAGAACTGTGTCCCCAGGCCTGGGAGCATGGATGAGCCCTGATCCCCAAACAGAGGATGGTCCTGGGTGAAAATGTAAATGATTCATTCACAAATGGAGGGAAGGCAGCGCCAGTGACGGAGCTGTTGTGATGGGGGAGCATGTGGGATTTTGCTTGTGACTGCCTCTATTCCCTAGGGAAAAAGAAGAACATCATCTCAGAATGAACAGAGGTGTTGGGGTGCAACAAGGAAGGAAAAGGTGTAAGCAGACTTCCAGAAAAGGAGAGTTGGGGGTGGGTGAGCATTTCTGGGCTGATGTCCTAAGCTTTCTTATAATTAGAGGGAAAGATCTTAACAGACCCCCCTTCCTCATATTCACGACCTCAGTATACCATGCATCTTCCTGGTTAATTCCCTTTCTTCTGCTCTGGCTTTAAAGGGGTTGGGCAGGGACAAGTACAGAAAAAGCTGGGTCTGGCTATGTGATGAATTGTTCAGGCCCCAAAGTGAGGCCCACGTAGATGTACAAAGCTCTCTGCACAGAGCCACCACCCCCAGTCTCCATCTCAGGGTCATGCTCTGTCGTGACGACGCAAGCTATTTCCCTGGCAGGAGGGCAGCACGACTCTCCAGGAGGGTCACACTGAGCAGCAGCCAGTGGCTGCCTGCCATGCCTGATGCCTGGCACTGAAGCTGGATTGTGCAGGCAGCCTCAGGCTTGCCCAGGGCCCAGGGAGTCAGAACCTTCCCAGGGGCTACTCAGCAGCCTCTTCTTGATGGGCCCATAAAATCAGAGCTTTATATCATCAATGCTTAGAACTGAAAGGGGGTTTAAAGGTTATGTATCCTAGTGCTTATCAAACTGTGATGTCCTACATATGCCCTATGGATCTTTTCCGTGCAAGATTTCTGGCTCACTGGGCCTGCAGCTAGAGAATCTGCATTTCTAACAAATTCCCTGGTGATGCTGCAGCCCAGGGACCACACTGGAACATAAGGCTGTAATCCATCCCTTTCTGCTTTTGCTAGCAACGAAATTGATGTGTGTGTCGGAGAGATTAAACAAGGCTGCTACAGTACTGACTGCATTTACTAGCTGCAGAATTCTTTGGCATGTGTCATAAATTATTGTGTTAATAATCCCTCTTCCAACTCAACTGTTGGAAGCAAAGATGACTGTCATTCTCCTGTGGCTCTCCCAGTGGCCCCGCCTATAGAGACTACATCAACTGGGGCTGGGCTACTTCTAAGTGTCTTTATGCTAGGTACCCCGGGATTAGAGGTACAGTGGGGTGAGCCTCAGCAGCTACCAGACCCTAAAGGGAAAGGTGAAGATGAGAGAGAAAAACCTATGCCCTAGAGTTAATGGGGTGTCTAAAGGTCTAGGCTGAGTCATCTTTGACTCCATTCATGGGTTGAGAGAGAAGTGTAACTACTGTTGAAGGAAGGAGCTATACCCAGCACCCAGTGCCTCCAAGCACTGTTAAGATTTGTTGAATTGCCGGGCGTGGTGGCTCACGCCTGTAATCCCAGCACTCGGGAGGCTGAGGCAGGAGGATTGGTACGAGTTCGAGACCAGCCTGGGCTACAAAAGTGAGCTCTAGGCCAGCCTCAACTGCATAGCGAGACCCTGTCTCAAAAAGACAAAAAAAAAAAAAAAAAAAAAAAAAAAA
>PVJA010013709.1:0-49045 GCA_004027025.1 Myocastor coypus | reverse complement strand
TCATGTGATCTATGTCTTTCCTATATTGCTCTGTCAGGGAGTCCATCATTTTTCTATTCTCCTCTAATTTTTTATCGATGTCTTCTTTAATAGTATTGAAGTCTGTCATTATGGTTATCCTTTCTCTCTCTAATACAGAGATTATTTCTGTTCTGTTCTCCTTTCTACTTTTGTGTAGTTGTTCCCCTACTTGGGATGCCATTGATTTAGGCATGTCTATGTCAACTTTAGATATTATTTCTGCTCTGATGTCCTCTATATGTTTCTTCAGCCGTTTTTCCACTTCATGTATTTCTTTTTTTACTTCAGATGTTATTTCTGATCTCAGTTGCTCTGTAAGTTTCTGTACTTGTGTGCCTGCCTCAGATGCTACCAATTCAGAGGTTTCGTCTGCATGGTTCATATTTTCTTCCATGATAGTGTCTTCTGTATTTGGTGTGGGTGGGCACAGGCCCTGAGATTTCATCCTACTCCTTGTTGTTATCATTTTGTATGGAAGCGGCCTCTGCACTTTGGTGGCATTATGCTGTGTCTATGGGCGTTTGGTCTGGAGACTCCAATCTGGTTCCTCTACAGAGGTTCTTGACTCTTTGCTGGAGCTCTAGCTGCTAGTTTCTGTGAATCTCGGTGGATGTGTTCTGTAGGTGGAGGTGGAGCTTTGGGGTGGAGTAGTCCCTGGTAGGCTCATGGACCAGATCGGTTGCCAGACAAGATGTTTGATGGGTTCGGTGCTGGAGCTTGGGCTGCAGGGGTTCAAAAAAAAAGGGGGGGGGGACCGGGGGAGGGGAAGGCGGGCCAAGGATCCTGACCCAGCCGGCGCACGGGCTCTGCTACCAGCTGGGACTCGGGTCGGGAGTGGAACAGGAAGTTAGTCGCAGGAACGCAGAGGCGGGGCAGAGGGGCGCAGGCAGCTTACCCGCAGGGGACGCGCGGGCTCTGCTACCGGTTGGGACTCCTCAGTCCATGTTTATGGTGGTGGGGGGATAAACCTAATAATGGCGACAATTCATATGGCTGCGGTCTCCCCATTCTAAATACAACTGAGATAATACTAATCATAGGGTCCTGATTGCATTCGGTCTGACTTCTTCACTCAGGCTAAATCTGCCCTCTTTGCAAAGTGACCTTACCATGAACTGCTCTGTCAGTGTGGATGCTGCATGAGAGCTGGGCTCCACCTCAGTCCCTCTGTTGCTTTACTGAGGTGGCTGCTTTCCCCAGAGCCAAAGCTGCTCTAGAATCCAAAGCAGTGAAAGACAGAAGAGGCAGGCAGTGGTATCAAAAGGAACCCCTGCCCACACGGATGATGATGGGGTAATACCTTTAGAGAACTGAAAGAAAGAACATACTGGAAACATGGAAGGCTATTTCAACCAAAAATACATTTAACAAGCAAAGTTAAAATAAATGCTTTTTCAGAACCATGAAAGCAGAAAACTCATTGTCAGCAAACGATGTTACAAGAAATGTTAAAGGTATTCAAGCAGAAGAGACACAATAACATCGACCTCCACAAAAAATGAAATGTCTAACAAACAGTAAATATGTGGATGAACCTAAAATGAATAGTTTTCTTATATTAGGAATCTCTTTAAAAGATAATAATTTTTAAGAATAAAATGAAAAATCAGTGTATTGGTAGTCTCATAACATATGTAAAAGATGTATAATAACAATAGCACAAAGTTCAAGAGAAAAATTAGAAATACAGTGTAGTGTACTTATATGTAAAATGGCATAGTTATAATAATGAAGCAAGTGCTTTATCCCTGAACCCAGGGTGCTTGTACTGACTGTGTTCCCCGTATGCTGTCAGCTCAAACAGTAGTCAGGTTCCTTGGGCTCTGAGTGCCTGAGTGGCTGAACACAGTAAAATGGCACCTGGAGGAGCAGTTCTCTAGGACACCCTTTCTCAAGAAATCTCTTATTTATGAGTTATCTCTAGTTCTGTCATTTTTTGCCTTAGGCATCTTGGTACTATCATTAGTCGTGTATACAGTACATTTATCACTTTATTTCTTACTAATCAGTTAGTTGCCTGGCTTATGAAATGTCCTTTTTGTCTATATCTTTTTATATTTATCTTTAGGTATAGTAAATTTTTATTTTAAAGTGTTCCCTTGACATGGTATGGTCATCTAGTTCTGTTTTGGTTATTGTTTGCACAGTATATATTTTTCATCTTTTTACTTTCAACCTATTTGTATCCTTGTATCTAATGGATGTCTCCTATAGAGATCACATAATGGAATCATGACTTTATTGTTGTTGTTTTGGGGCTTCATTGTTATCGTTGTTTTGGTGTTTTGAGGGAGCATATCAATATGTAGTCCAAGCTGGCCTTAAATCCATTGATCCCCCTGCCTCAGCCTCCTGAGTACTGGGATTATAGGCATGCACCACCATATCCAGCAGCCTAATTGTACTTTTTATCCAGTCTGATAATATCTGCCTTTTAATTTAGTTATTTGATTATGTTACTGGTGGAGTTGCATCAGCATCTGTAACTTCGTGTTGTTGTCCGCTTTGCGTTGCTTGTGTCCCTTTGGCTCCTGTTTCTCTTTTACTGCCGTATTTTGCACGAAGTGAGTTTTTTCAGTGTAATATTTTAATTTCTTTACTAATTAAAGTTATATTTTTGTATACTTTATTAATTATTGGTCCAGTGTTTAAAATATACACCAGCCTCTTCGTATCATTTATTGTCAAGTATATCTGCTAGACACCCAACAGTGAAATTGCTTGTAAAATTTATGAAAAGCAGAAAAGAGAGAAATGGCCAGCTTTCAGCCTGACTTCCCACTGTGGTTCTGGTTTACTAAGTTAGAACCACATCCAGCTGCTAGCAGCCACTCAGTGATAGTTTATTCTTTTTTTTTTTTTTTTTTTTTTTTTTTTTTTTTTTTTTTTTTTTTTTTTTTTTTTTTTTTTTTTTTTTTTTTTTTTTTTTTTTTTTTTTTTTTTTTTTTGCAGTACACTAGTAAAAAAAATTTCTGTGTGGTGCAATTCAATTAAATTAAAGTTTGGCTTCGAAGCTTGCTTTCACCCTAGAAGGCCCTTCTGAGCTGTGTTTTTTTCCTCCTGGCAAACTTTTAGCTGATGTCGTTTCACTTCCTTTTCATTGCTTAACTCATACATTTTCCCTTGGTTTTGACAATGCTGTTAGATACAAGTGAAAGCCTTACTTAGGTGAGATGAAAGAAAATGACCATTCCAAATAGGAGGGAAAATGAGAAAGTAGAGGTCCATGAAAATGAAGAGTAGGTAGAGTTAGCCACTTAACTGAGGAGTAGCAATGTCCTTGGATAGGCAGGTTGGAGCTAAATTTTGGAGGTACCAGAAGTTAAGCTAACAATTTGGTCTTTGGGTGGAGAGAATCACTGAAAGATTTCAACACATGAATAACATAAGAAATCTGTACTGTAAGGACATTAACCTCCACCTGAGGCTGCATTAGTTTTGACATATCAGGCTTTTTGTTTTTAATAGTTTATTTTAGCCAGGCATAATAGCATATGCCTATAATTCCAGCACTCAGGAGGCTGAGGCAGAGGAATTGCCATAAGTTTAAAGCCATCTTGGCCTATATAGTGCATTCAAGTTCAGCCTGAACTACTCAGTGAGGCCTTGTACTAAGAAAGTGTTTTATAGGTGTTGTTCCCCCAAAGCCTCATGCAGTCATAGGGTGGACTTCTAGAATTTGTGATTAATCCATGATCCGGTTCTGGGATTATGGTTGTAAGTGCTGCTGGGATAATGGGTATTAATGCTACTAGGTTTATGGATGTGAGTGCTGCATCAAGACCGGGATGTATAGCCTGAATGCAACATAAGGACACAGGCTTGCTTTCTGTAGCCACTGTTGCGGCTACTTCTCCCATTTGCTCTTGCTCTTTCCTGTTTTCCACTGCCATGTGCTGCTGCCCTCTGCCACATGGTACTATACCTTGCAGCAGCCGTGTGTGGACTGAAACTTCTACAAACTCTGAACTAAATAAACCTTTCCTGTCTTAATTTTAGGTGTTAGATATTTTGTTCCAACAATGAGGAAAATATAACTGAGACAGTAAGTATTTTCTCAAGAATATCTTAAGAAATTGGAAAGGATTGGAATGTATTAGATTAATTCATTTTGGATATTTTAAAATTTTAAAACTCATAGTTTGTCTTGACTTCAATACTCTCATCACTTACAATTTAAAAGTTAAAGCCTGTTGCAACCTTATTGCATACTGCTAATACTTTTTACATTTTAGTGTACATATCAATTGTATACTCCATTAGTTTCTGTATCCTTTCTTAAAACTAAGAAAATTAAAAAGCACCAAGTAGGGCCAACAGACTAAAGCACTTGCTTAGGCGGAGGGCAGTGGCCAGGGTTCAATCCTTGGAGTGCCGTGCCAGCCTGACCTGTGGGATGCACTGAGATAGCGATTGAGACTGGGCATGGTGGACCCTGTCCTAAATACAGGAAAAAAAAGTGCACCAGAGGAAAAAAAAACCTGAGAAGAATAATTTACTTGCCATCCTACCTAGCATTCATCTCTTTAGCTGTATTATGAGATTATGAGAGAGTTGCTAAGTTTTTTTCGCTATTCCTAATAAATATTAGGTTGAAGTGGTAAAAAAAAAAAAAAAAAAAAAAAGTTATAGGGTACTGTTGGTTTGAGGTGATATGCTACCCTAGACTCAGCAAACTAAACCAAAATGAAATCACACAAAAAAAATTGAAAAGGAAGTGATGGTTAGGGAGCTAGCTCAGCAGCATAAGATCTTGCTTGGCAAGCACAAGGTCCCAAGTTCAATCCCTGGTACTGAAAAAACAAAAATCAAAATGTTGAAGTTCCATAAAACCACACTAAAATGAAATTTTTTACCTGACCTTCTAGGAAATCAAGAGAGAAAAAAACAGATAAATCCCCAAGCAGGCCAGTTTTAGCTGGCATGATCAGGAAATTCCCTCTGCTTTCATTTTTATAAGAAAGTAACTATGAAGTGACCAATTGGATTTCCATTCCGTTGCTGCTTTCCTCATCCTCCTCCCTCTGTGCAGCCAAGCCATCTGCTTGGCCTAAACATACTCTGTTGTACAGAATGAGACATTGCCTGATTCTAGAACCACAAAAACCCAATTGTATCTTTACATTAAAGTTATTACAGTTTTGTGGGACTTTTTAGCAAAAGGGACTTGCTGCTATCTATCTGTACAAAAATATATTTTTTATATATTTTCTGGATATTCCCTTTTAAACACTAACCTGCTTTTAAAAATTATGCAAGTATAAGGAAATAAGCTACTGTAAGGAAGAATGAAATGATAAACTACAGCATAAAAGGTGCTGTGTAAAGCAGGTGCTTGATGCCCCTGGAGGGGGACTATGTGTGGGTCGGGCCACCTCCTCCTTCTCCCCTCGTTTCTTACATCTCTGGTCTGACCAGTTTTTTATTGTTAATCTTATTATTTATCACTCCAGGTCAGTATCATGTGTGAGTAAACCTTTATTTAGTCTTTTACTTGGAGGAAGGAAGGTGCTCTGGGTTTTGTGATTGTTATACAGGCCTTCAGAAAACTTATTTTTTATGTTCGCATTCACTATTTTTCATAAACATCTACTTTGCCTGCTCTGGGCCTTTATGGGACTTACCTCAGGGTTTTTTCTCCTCTGTTGGCTGTCATTTCTACTTTCTTGAGTTCATAAGGTCGCTTATCACTGATCTGAGTCTCCTAGTTTCCTAGACTTTGTTCTTTTTTTCTGTATAGTTAGATTGTCTTGTGTATTTTGTTACAGTAATATAAAAGCAAGTAGTCACTTTAAAAAATCTATGGCATAGAAATTCAGACTCCACACCATTAGTCAAATGAGAAAATAGATTCCTTAAAGGTAGTGCTCCTAATTCTAAACGCCTTATACTTTTATCAAAGGATGTGGTATTTGATGGAGAGCATGCCCTACAACATAAATACACCAAGACCAGAATTGTTCACAAAATGGTTAAATGTTAAAGAGAGAATGATAATGCAGGCTAAACATGAGATAGGGCCTGAAATCCTGATAGAAAATCCTGGTCAGAAAGCTTTACAGCCTATGTTTACACTACCTGAATCGTGTGGGGCAGACCAGAAAGAGTGACCCTTTTCTCTTTGTTTGAAGAGACATTTTAAATGCCAGGGAGCTAACAGATAGGATTATGGTAGTTTCCAAACAAATTATTTCAAGGTCTCCAGTCTTAAGGTCATGTTTATATAGCAATGGATGAGTTGCCTTGGTCTGATAAGCATGGGCTTTTTGCTTACTGTAGCTTTCTATCCAATTGGAAGCTTTAATTCTATTCTGCAACACAATAAGAGAATTTCTGACAAATTTAATCAAGTGACATTTAAGTTTGAAATTAAAATCAGTTGTAGGCTTAAGTTTTGGTTTAATATGAGAAATCAAATAGAAAACTGAAGTCCTCAATCAGAATAAGATAGAAAATCACAGTTTAGACATGTTGGTTATCTAAAAAATTATTAAGTAAAACACATGAAATGTGATGTCTTCTCATAATTATGAATTATCTGCTACAAGAATGTGTGTTTCAGGAAGAATTCCCTAGATTGATGAATGCCCATTTTTTTCCTCTCCTTTTTAATGTCTCATTAAAAGCACTGAAAGGTTTCTTTTTTAATCTCTTTACTGGGCCAGGGAGACAGCTCAGCAGCCTAAGTGCCTGCCTGGCAAGCACAAGGTCCTGAATGCGATCCTTGGTACTGAAAACAAACAAACAAAAATCCCTTTATTTTCTGTTTTGAAAGTTTAGGGTATGAATACATGATAATTGTACACATTTTATGTGTATCTGTGTTGTGATAATATCAGGGTAGTTGCCATATCAATATCATTAAACTTCTTCTTCGGAGCATCCATTCTTCTTTTTAAATACATGTTTTGGCATAGATTTGACTACATAACTGAAAAAAACCTGAGTGTCTGAGAGGACTATTCATTTGACAGTTAGCTGAACTTCTTGCCCTGTAGAAATCCAAAAAAATGATGAATCATTTTCCATATTTAAAGATTCCGAATCATAAATATTTGAAAAGTTAATATACATAAAACCTTAAAAACTGCTTTTTTTTTCTTTTTAAGAAAAGTGAACAGTATGCTTACTTTAAAACCACATAAACACTGGTGTTGAGGAGGTGTCTCGGTGGTCTAAGGGCCTGCCTGGCAAGTGCAAGGACCCAGATTTGATCCCTGGTATCACATGCTATGCCAGCTCCAGAAGCCCAGGTATGCCAAGTAGTCCCCAAAACTATGTGTGACAGTGCATACCTGTAATCCCAGCACTGGGGAAGTTGAGACAGGAAGATCACTACAAGATGGAGCTGCACAGCAAGACCTGTATCAGTAAAACATAAAAATTCACACATACAAAGTAAAGGATCAAGATGCAACATGTGTATGTATCAATTCCCCATGATAACATACTTATGTATCATAAACATATGCCAATAAAAATTGCAGAAAATTACTAATGACAATACTTCAGTACTTTTTTCTATGACTGTCCTATATACACTGATAATACAATTTATGTTAGCAGAGCATCAAAATTTTTATGTGTTATGCATATGTGAAAAAAAAATTCTAAATATGATTTCCCTTCTTAGAAAACTTGGGAATTCAGCCAGAGTAGAACCTGGGGATGGAGTCCCGAGGCAAGTGGGGAGATGTTTGATCTGGCTTGTGTCCTGCTCAAAGGACTGTCCTTGTTTGGAGGAGAATCAGACTGTGGGTCCACCTTCTCAGCCATGGTTCCTTGGCTTACACCCTCAGAGATAGTGGCCTTCTAGTCCCTGAGGAATCATGACTGAAGGACAACCTCAGGTTCACTGTTCATGGATGGTGGCAGTGATAGGGTCAAGACTATCCAGTGCTCTAAGAAGCAACTTTCAATGTCTCTGTTGGTCACTAACAAAGGCAGACCAAGAGGGTGCAGGAGGGCTCCAGCCCTTCTTGCTGCCTAGTGCTGAGATGTGCAGGACACCAACCAGACTGATTCCCTGAGTGCTTTGTTCTTCCCTTCTGGATACTCAAGCTGGAGGTGCTGCACTCTGAGCCCAATGCTGCTGAGATGGACATCTTTGCCAAAGCTTCTGCCTGCATTGAGGAGTCAAGCCCAGCACTCAGCGAGTTTGGAGAAGGGGATGTGAGTGTCCTGTAGGTTTCAGACTGTTAACTTGGTATTCTTCTCCAAAGGCTGACCTGAGACAAAGGCATCTCTTACGTAAGCATACTGGACTGCCACGAGCTTGCCCTGCTGATGACAGGCTGAGGCCAAAGTGCACATGCTACTGGGGTGTGCAAGTGGCACAGGTGTCTCTTGTCCCAGAATGATGCAGGGCACACCTCGGTACTGGAGAAACACCTTTGTCAAGAAGCATTTGCCACCATCAGTCCAGATGATAAGGAGTTGCAAGACTAAGTGGTTGAGAGCACTTTCTTTGAGTTGGTCTCATCTCTCTCTTCCTCTCCCTTCTTCCGTCCTCCTTTCCTTCCTATACTGGGGATGGAATTCAGGGCCTCTGCACTGAGCTACATCATGATCCTTTTTTAATGGTTTTTACATTTTGAGAAAAAGTCTAAGTTCTGAGCTTGAACTTGTGATCCTCCTACCTTAGCTTCTCAGACCCCTACAGTTCTCCTTCCCACCATCTCCACAGAGACCCTGGGCATTTTCTCAAACCCTACCTACAGGGCACCATCCCTAGTGGCTAGCAGGAAGGGAATTCTGGCACAGCTGTTCAGGGCTGAGGGTAGAGGGTGATGGGATTTAAGAGCTAGATTTTTTATTATAGTGTAGGGTGAGTGGGACAAAATATTTAAAATATGGAATGAAAATAACAACTTATGAGTTTATGGTACGACATCTCCCTGTGGAAATGTATTTCAAGTTTCACAAAAAACAAACAAACATAGGTAATCTAAGCTTTTTAAGCTAGTGGGCAAATGTTTAAGAAAATTAAGTTATGCTCTTTGCTGTTTAAAATGTTTAGTATGATTTTTTTTTTTTTTTTTTTTAAAGGCTATAGAACTTCTGCTATTGGAAAATCCTGACTTTTTTTTTTCAGGTAGATGGAGGGCTTGGTTTTGGTTTCAGGGAGAGTCTTTGTCAAACCAAAGATATAAAAGCCAAGGGGAAAGGGCAGGTGCGCTGACCCACATGTGCTCTCCCAGCAGAGTTATGAAGCAGCTGCTCTATGCAGCCCACCAGGCCACATGGACCAGCGTTGCTCTGATTTTTCAAGAGAAACCTAATATTTCAATTTTATGCTGTTTCTCCTGATTTTTAATTTTGAGCAATTGAAAAACATTTTAAATAATTGTATCCCCACAAAAGACATCCACTGACAAGATTTAGGTAATGCCCTTCAATTTTCTGAAAGATAGATATTTTAGTTAGGAAAGCATGCAAATGTTTCTTTTTTCTGGTGTGGTCATAATGCTTTGTTGCTGTGCATAACAAAATAAAGAAAATGTTTACTCTCTAAGCCAGTAAGGGTCAAGGGAAAAGGAGAAAAATGGAAGCTCTTGGGAGCAAGTTTAAAACTGCTATGAAGTGCACAGCACCCTGATCACTGAAGCCAGCTGTGAGTGTACACACCACACATGTGTGACAAGGCATACTGCAACAGCCTGCTGCTGTTCTGAGCCTGCAGTAGGAACCTGTTTTTTGATTTTAGAATTTTGGGTGCTAGAGAATGAATCTAGGTTCCTGCACATGCTAATCAGCCATGGAGCTACACACCCAGCCCATGGAAGCCTATTTCCCAGAATCCTTACAGCACTGGACTAGGAGCCAGGAGGTCCAAGTACAGTGGTGTATACCTGTAATCTCAGTACTCAGGGAAGCTATCTCAAAATTAAAAACCTTAAAAAGGCATGGGGGTTTAGCTCAGTAATAAAGCTCCCTGACTTCAATTCCTGGGGATGGGTTGAGTGAATCAGGACTGCCCCACCGCAAGTCAGTGCTAAGATTGTAGAATGTGATTAGAAACAACAGATACTAGGATCTGGGGTGCAATATGAATTAACAACAACAAAAATACAATGATTTGGGCTCATTTATTTCACATTGAAGAATGATATGTGATTTTATGTGATTATTAGATAGGACAGAAGAAATTAAAAAATAGGTAGAAAGGAGAGCATAACTAAAAATTGTATTCTGAGAGAAGACGGCAACTTCTGGGTCTTAGCTCAGGTCACTCAAGGCAGCCCTTTATTAATGGTCTTTCACCAGATTTACACCCCTTCTCTACCAGACTGATAGGTAAATGGCCAAAATTGGTCCAATTAAGGAAATAAAAGATTGAATGACTCAAAAGAGTGTTTAAAATCACACTTTTTTTTTTTTTTAAAGAAATGCTTGCTAATGGGCTGAGACCTTTTTGAGGGAGTGTATGGATGGGTACTTTTCACCTCCTCAGAAGAGTATAAACATATTTAGTTCCAAACTAATTCATATCTCACTTCTCTGGGCACTGCACTCCCCTTTTAAATGTGAGCTGTACTCTGTCTTTGCCTGCTAACCTTTACTTGCATCTCTTCCTTTGTGTCCTGAAAATCCCTTTTCAGTGTTACAGTGCTGTATCAGTGCTACAGCAGGGTGTGTTAAATCTGGAAAATGCTCAGGCCTAGCCAAACGACATTTTCTCTTGGAGACAAAGAAGGGACATGAAAGGAGACATTGAGGGTACAATTTTGCTAAGTCCAGATAAAATATTTTCATTATATTTTTGTTCTTCCCCACTTTTTGTTATACCTTGCTCACTGAAACATAGTTTATCTTTTTTTCCCTTTTCCTTTCTTCTTTTCCCTGTCTACAGACTTCTGAAGCCTTAGGGTTTCTTTTTCTTTTCCAGCAGTTAGAGACTCCTAAGGCCCTAAACAATGAACGCCTGCCCATAGAAGTGTCAAGGACAAGAGGCTCCCTCTAACCAGAAATGGGCACAGGCATGAGGAGGAGCTCTCCAGAGTGGATAGCAGCCTCACTAGATATTCCTTTTAGATCAGCAGCATACCCAATCCCTGGGTTAGATAGGACTAAATGAAACAGTCTCTAAAAGCACATGCACTTATGAGTCCTCAGCTCTTTATCCTGAGGGAGGACCTCTAAACATACTCTTTGATCCCCTCCTTCCCTCTCTCAACCAAAGAGCACCAGCCTGGCTAACTTGATGCCACAACTCCTCTTTATGTGTGGCTGGGAATGTGTACTACACCAAGAAGATGCAAGTGGTCATTTGGTTGATGGCTGATAACACCCATGGAACTTGGCAAAGTCTACGGACTTGACCCAAGCAGGAGCTCAGCAGTTTACTTCTTTTCCTCCTGTTTCTCCTGAGAAAGCCCCAGTTCCCTTCTTGTCTCCTTTCTCCCACCCCAGCTTTCATCTGTCAGAAACCTTGTGTGGAGATGGGAAGGGAAAGGATATGGCCTCTGTTTTCCCTGATGCATGATCTGCCATTAGTATCCAAGGATACTAATGACATCTACCCTCAATTAGCAATAGAATCCAGCCCTGGTGGTGTGACAAGAGGCATCACTCATCATCCCAATGAATCAAAAGTTAATATGTATCAACTTCAAGAAGTCTTGAGGTGGGGTGGGGAACTGGGTGTTTTAAGAGCACATATCCTCTTCTCTGTGGGTGGTCTGTCTCAGTCTAATAAAAAATTTGAGTAGTCCTCAGAGGACCCACATAGGTTTAGAGATGAGTGTGAAATTTTGACTCTAACTCCTGATCTAACTTAAACAGGATCTCCATGTACTGTTTTCCTCTTGTTGCATACCTGAAGAAATAGCACGTATATATGGACAGCTAAAGCTGATAAAGTCTATGCCAGAAATACTCAGATAGATGTGGGTATAGTTGCAATGCCTGTGGGGGACTGTGGTTGGCAACACCACATTGGAAATAAGAGCCCTCAAAACATTATGAGATGATTAGTCATTTTATTGATGGGATGAAAAAGTGCATGAGAAAGCCAGTCAATTATGAAAAGATTTGGTAAATCACACAAGACAAAGAAAATATTATGCTTCATTTCTGAAGTGCTTAACTGAGACACTCTGTAAATATATAAATATTGATCCCAATTCATAGGGAGAATAAGTTTTATTGAAAACATATTTTATTAGCTAGTCTACACCAAATATTCATAAAAGCTTGAAAAATGAGCTATGGGTCCTCAGATCCCTATTAATGAACTTTTAAACTCACTTGGCTTCAGGGGTTTTCAACAATAGGGACAAAATAGCAAAATATGCCAAGGCCATAGGAGACATTAGGAAGAAGCTTTTGTTTGTTTTTTGTCTCTTTAGAGGCAATTCTTTATCTACCACCAAAATATTCATCTCCTTTTGGGAACATTAGTATCAGGCCCTAGACAATACATTTGAAGATATACATGGAAAACTTATCGAAGGTAGATTCACAGTTTTTGGATGCCAAAGTCCTAAGAAAGATAGGTCATGGTTAAAGTATTTAATCTCTGTTGTCATTTCCTTAAAAGAAGGCATCCTGATGAAAGACAATATTGTATTAAACCAGAGGCCTCCCAGGGGCTGTATCTTCTAATTTCTAAATTCTTCAAATATAGTCTCTTGGTCTATTTTTATTCCTCAGTGAACTCTCCCAACCTTCTGGTAAAATGAGAAATAGCAACTGGTCCAAGATGTGCAGGGTACAAATGAAGCTTCAGTTCCACTCTATCACCTGGTTCCTAACCTGTATGTTATCTTAGTTCAAATACCAGGTGGAACTACATGGTTTACTGTTATATATGTCAAAGAAGCCTTCTTCTGCACTTGTTGTACTCTATTTCAATATTTATTTGCTTTTCAGTGGAGTGATCCTGAAACTACAGAAACTGACCAATAGACAGTTGTACTTCAGTTCATGAATGCTTTTGTCTATGAACAACTTTCCAACAGAAGTGTATGGAAAATTTTGTCTTCATTTGTAAACTCTCCATCAGGTGACAAACACGATCACACCCATCATTCCCACACAAACACAGATGTGGCCATCTTTACTCAAAGTGCCACTATACCATACTTAGACAGTGCTGATATACAAAAAATGTAACCCTCAACTGCTAGATGTCAGATATGCCAAGTTTGTAGGGCCTAAAAACCAAAGCATGAATTTCAAGAGACTACAGATATTAAAGGTAGGAAAGGTTTATTGAGAGTTAGCTCCTGATAGACAGGTGAGGTCCCAAAAGCCAGCTTCCACTGAGGCCCTTTTTCAGGAATAATTTATACATCAAAGTCCCAGTGTGGGTACAACATGGGTACAACCTACAGCAGTGACAACAATCTTTTAGAACTTTCAATATTACAGCTTTCTGTGGTGTGCGTACCATGAACCCATGGTACCATCACCACTTATTTTAGGATTATAAAGCTGATTAGCTAATGTTTGTCCAATAGACAGATGAGACACACAGAAAGGATATACAGAAAGGACAAAGACATTTGGGGAAAGGGATGAGTACAGATGCACTGATCACCCATGCCTAGCTGGACTCACTGGACCAACTGTTGTTAATAACTGTTGCTGAGCCAAAGCACCCAATGGTCAAATTAAAAGAGGAGTTATTTAGCTCACCATTTATAGAGGCTTTAGTCCATAATTGCCTGGCTCCAAAGCAGGGTGGCACATGGAAGAAGTGTAGTAACAGAGATAAGAATAAAGGCCAGTTGGTGTCTAGACGTGGTGAGATATGGATAGAGCCTGGGGAGGGCTGCCTTCTGTTGCTCAGGAGTCTCAGAAAGCTGAGGCTTGGAGTTGCAGGTGGCAGCTCCTCCTGCCAGTGTCCTGTCCTTGAATTATGGACAGAGCCCAGGGAAGGCTACCTTCTGTTGCTTGGGAGTCTCAGAAAGCTGGGGCTCAAGATTGTAGATGATGGCTCATCCTGTGGGTGCCCTGTTCTTCATTTAATTGCTACATGATACCAATGGTTGCCTCCTCCCCTGCTTGAAGTATTATCAGTTAGCGTTTATATGAGCTCCGTGTCTGGAATATACTGTATCTATTAAAGTAGTGACATATACTCTTTAGCCATTTTTTTTTAATGCTGAATAAGAAGAGTCTTGAGAGGCTCTGGGCTCACTGGAAGAGAAATCTCAGTGAGTCCTCTGAAGCTACATTCATTGGGTCTTCTCTTCATTTCTTTCGACACCAACACATATCATACAACACAGAAGGGCAGCAGTTCATGACGGTGGAAGAAAGCAAAAGCAACAAGCAAGCATGAAAGCCCCTTTTATTTTAACCAGGTTTTTGGGATTAGGGTACTGTTAATCCCATCATCCTTGATCTCAACATTGCACTATGAATCAATCACACGCTCAACCTTTAGCCAACTCCAAACAAAATTATGGCTGCATGAGGCTTTGGAGGGACACCTAGATACAACTGTAACAGTAGGTATGCAAGCCTGGCCATTGCATCTTCATCTTGAGGCCTGCTGTTCTTCCAATGAACAGGATTACAGGTGTGCTAGGATTACAGGTGTGTGCCACTATGCCTGGCTTGATGTCTATGTCTGTGCTTCCTTGAGAGCCCACATCTCACTCTGAGCATGTATTATTTTCTGTCTAACTTTGTTTGCTTATATTAGTATTTCCACAGTGATTCAGAAGTAGTTCCCATTTATTTGGAAATGCTCAGCAAAAAAAATTAAGGTCTCTAACTTTACAAACTAGGCTCTAGTATGTCATTTTATCTGTAGCTACACAAGGTTGGAGTCTGAAGAAAATACTGTTAAAGTTTATAATTTCTCAGGGGCTTCAGGATAGTATGTGTCCCCAGCAAAGGCTCAGAGAGCTAAGCAAAGCAGTAAGTATTTAGGACACAGCTTAACCCTAAGGGAGTGGACTCTTACTCCTGAAGGAGGCTGGTTTAAAACTAGGCCCACTTCCAAGGAACAGACATCTGAGGGGGTTTTAAGGATGGCTGGATTTTCCTAGATATGGATTGCCAGTTGTGGCTTCATAGCTAAGCCTCTCTATGAGGTCACACAGTGATCCAGCTGTGAGCCTCCAGAATGGGCTGAAAGATAATAAAACGCTTTTAAAAAACTCAAGTATCTACTACTGTTTGCTCTACCTTTAGGAATTTTTTATTTAGACAAACCATTAACTCATATACAGTTGGGCAGAACACAGGGTGCCTTACTCAAAGGTTAAGACATGCTCCTCAGCCTGTGGATGACTTTTTTAAACAATTGCAGTCTGTCATGCACACAGCCTGTATGCCTCTAGGCTGTGGCTGTCACAGATCTCCTGTTTGATGGAGCCACTAAATTAACTCCAGAGAACCCACTGGAGGGCCAAGCCTGTCATCAGGTTCAAAGTGTTCTGGAACTTACAGGACACCAGTGACTAACTGGAGGCTGGATATCTAAACATCAAACTCTTCCGTTAGGCTCTCCAGAAATTACTGCCAAGGTGTGCCTAATTTTAAGTCCAGCAACCTTGCTTTCAAAACTGAATGGTATGTGTACATTCCTGACAACTCTGCAAGTGCATCTTCCACAACACAAGATCTATGTTTTCAGATTGGTGCAATGTAAGACCCTACTATAAGCATCAAAAACTGGCTAGTGTCATGGTTCTCTAGAACTACATTGTAGAATAAAAGTTCTCATAACTAGCACTAAAAATGGAATCTTTTAAAAGATATTAGATTTTTTCTTTAGAGATAAACAACTTTCCAAACTTCCTCCAACTGAACACATAGCCAGCACCCCTCTCTTCAGTCCCAAAGAAATAACAGAACATGCAAATTCCATCCCTCAGAGGCCAGGAGCCTGTGTACTCCCTACACACAAAAATAGCTAAAGATGGCTGGATAAAGATGGCTGTGATAAAATCCAATGTAAAAACCTCGAGTCCTTTGGTTCCCTGATCCCTTGCTCTGTTCCTTACTATAGAAGACCATTGCCTACCTTTGCACAGTGAGATGGAGATTTGTGGGAAATGGACTCCTTCATCTCTTCTGTGGTTTCTTCTGATTTGGGCAGCAGCAAGCAGACAAATCTGAGCTTATGAGCCTAAGTGACTCAAAACAATTTTTCTATGATACTGTGGACTGGAATTCTTTTATGTTACATGATCTGCTGTTCTTGTGTACTAGTCTTGTTGGCCCCTGCCCTCTCTTGTAGACCATCAGGAAGTGATGATTCTACAAACAGCAAAACCTAATACATCTGTTTCTTTTAGACCAGCCAGTGAGCCTTTCAGTCCCTCAAGAAGTGGGCTCATTGCTTCTCCTCAATATGAAAAGTTATATAAAGTCAGACCATCAGTCCTTCTGAACTCTCTTAAGAATAAGGGGTAGCCGCGCGTGGTGGCACACGCCTGTAATCCCAGCACTCGGGAGGCTGAGGCAGGAGGATCGGTGCGAGTTCGAGACCAGCCTGGGCTACAAAAGTGAGCTCAAGGCCAGCCTGAGCTGTATAGTGAGACCCTGTCTCAAAAAGAAAAAGAAAAAAAAAAAAAAAAGAATAAGGGGTTAAAGTCTGGAGAGGAAGGAATAACTCAGAATAGAAGAAATAAATGATAGATAGAAAGAAAACAATGAAATATAGCTAAAAAGTATACTCTGCAATTTGCAGGACTCAGTTGAAATCATGGAAGACAGCCCTTCACCAGTAGTCCTTGGACAGATTTATAGCCTTCCCTACTTCACCCATCACTAGAAGATCACAAACTGGCGAATTAAGAGAGTAAACATAAGGCTGAGTGAATTCAGAGAATGTTTAAATCATCTATTCTTTTTAAAAGCCATGCCTGCTAATGGGCTGGGAACCTTTTGAGGGAGAGGGAAGTGTTGACACTTTTCCCCTAACTTTTCATTCATTCTTCTGGAAGTATATAAATGTATTCACTTCCAAACTGTAATGAGTCTCATTTCTCTGAATGTCCACATTCCCCTTAAGAGAATGATGCACTCTCTATCTTTGCCTAGTGAATCCTTTTTTTCGTGCACTCTCAGAATTCTTTTTCTGTAATAGGAGTCAGTGAACCTTCTACTCTGGAGTTTGTTATACTTGGGAAGCTCTTTGACCCAGCCCAGTGACAATTTGGGGCAGGGTTGGGTGGGACGGATCTCTTTCAGAGACTGTAAATATTAAGCTTTCCCTGCCATCTAGTGGCCATAGGTGGCAAGTGGAATGATGTTCTTAAGACAAGAATTATAAATACCACTGCCTCAGGGTCAGAGACACAGAGAAACTCAGATTAAAACATCATTGAGATTCTACTTTACTTCAGAAAGAATGGTTATCATAAAGAAATCAAGTAATAACAGACACCAGTGAAGCTTTGGGTCAAAGGAACCCTTCTACATTGCTGGTGGGATTGTAAACTTGTACAACCACATGGAAATACATATGGAGATGCCTCAAAAAACTAAAAATAGAATTTCAATCAGCAATACACTTTCCTAAGTATTTTTACAAAAAATTAAAGACATTACACAACAGTGATACATATGTGCCCAACTTTATAGCCAGATAGTTCACCTCAGCTGAATCTTAGAAACATTCTATATACACAGAACAGATGGATTTTAGAATTGTCACATTTATACACAAGGAATTACTACACTGCCAAAAGGATAAATTTGAGCCATTTGTAAGAAAATGAATGTACCTGAGACCATATTATTGAGTAAAAAGAATCAGACACACAAACTTAAATATTACATGGTTTATCTTAGAAACCCAAACTATAAATAAAGAGCAAGATAAGAGACAATAGGAAACAGGGAGTTGGATCTTGACAGATGGCAGGGAGACAAAGAGATGGAGGGAAGAGGAGGTAGAAGAGGGAGGGGAATGCAAAAGGGGAATACAAAATTATACACTACAAATGTGTACTAATACCAATAAAGAATTAAAAAGTATTCTAGTGAGAAATTAGGGATGTCTAAATAAATCTATAGTCTAGTCAATACTATGAAAGAAGGGAAACAACACTACCATGTCAATGTACACACCAGAGTTTAAGAAATCAAATGCTGCCAATAATAAAGATGAAAGTCCTTACAAGATCTACTACCCTAAATGTTGTTTATCATCCCAACACATTTCTTTATAAGTTTTTATATACATACCTAACCATATGACATCATTTTGCACTTTTTAAGTTTATGTCAAGCATATCATGTCTTATGAAATATTTTATGTTACTTTTTAAACCAACATTTTGCTTATGATATTTATCCACACTGACCAATGTAGTCGTTTCCATCATCATCTAGGATTTTATTGACCAAATATGCCATAATCAATTTGTCATATCCATTTTTATGTGTATTTAAATAGCTTGCATTTATTTTTGCTGATACAAAAGCTACTATATGTGCAACTGTTGAATTTCTCAGGAGCAATTTAATTACTTTGACAGAATGTTTATACTTCTTTGGTGTTTCCTATTACTGCTGAAATATGTGCTAAAATAATTTTCACTATCCCTATCCATACTTGGTGTTGTCAGCCTTCTGAATTTGTGCAGCTTAGATGGTGAAATAGTAATTATAAATAATATTGTAATTACAAATAAATTGTTTAAAAATGACTTCCTGATTGACATTTTAATTGCCTATATTAATACAAATGATTTTTATATTGTTTTTGTTTGCAACTATTACAGACAACTGAGTTAAGTAGCAATATTATTGGTAGTCAGATAGGGCTGGACCCTTCAAAGAGTCAGTGGAGGAAATAAAAACTCATTAAAACTGTGGCCAGAGGGACATCTGTTAGAAGCTAGGCCTTAAGATAAATATTGAATAACCAGGCCTAAGAAAAGTAGTAACACCTGGTCTAACAAAATCTAGACAAAGATCTGTCACCTCAGTGGGTGACCAAGACCCTCAGACTCATCCCCTCCTGGAAAGTTCTTTCCTCTTTCCATGTATACTTACTATTTAACTTGCTTCCCCATTGGATCAATAATACCTAAGCAGCTATACTTACAATCTCATTGATCAAAGCTTTAAGCCATGTTGTACCCATGTTTTTCTTTTTAAAACTTCCCTTTAGAAATGGGTTCCTCAGCAGCCCACTTGGGACCCCTCCTGCTTCTCAGGACTTATATTTCTCCCCCTCAATAAATACTTCTAACTCTTCGTTTGTTCCTTAGGATTCATTCATTAATTTTTGTGCACACAAATTTGGCATATTAGATATCTAGAAGGCTGGGAATTACAATATTTTCCCTAAATCATTTGGAGATCCCGTATAATTTTCTGTTTCACAACAATATGAATTAAATTCTATTGATGTCTAATACTTTATTTGTAGGTTCATTTGGATTTTTGTGAAGGCTATCATAAGTTTTTAGACTTTCTTTTCAAATTTAAATACTTCAAAGATGTGTACTTGAATATGATGGCTGGATTAAATACAGAATAATTCCAAGTTAACCTCTGCCATATGTCCAGGTTCTGAAGAATTTTTCTTAACAAATTATCTGACTGCTGGGTGCCTACTGTGTGTGTGCTGATCACCCTGCTCAGAGCTACAAAGCAAAGACTCAGCCCTTGAAACATCCAGCAGAACAACCAGCCAAGTCCAATGCCATACTACAGAGACTGTGCTGAAGAGTTTCCATAGAGTATAAGGGAGACTATGTTATTTTCCTTAGAGCAGTGTTTTCATCAGCTGAGTCTACGCGTGAACAAGTAACACAGCTGGGGTGGGGAGACCACTGACTCACCACCCACCTGAATTTGGGCAGCAATCCAGGGCCAATCTTTCTTCCCTTGTCTTATGAGAAGCAGAAATAAAAATAGCAAGGACCTAGGGAAATATCTAAAACTTCAAATTGGACAATATGCATGTTAGATCTCGGGGCCTGACTTTTAGTAACTTTTCACCCATTCAAACCTCATTATATGTTCATACAGATGCACTGCCTCTGATGCATGAGGTTAAATCAGAGTGAATTATGGGACAGGCATGTGTGCTATAGTGATCCTGAGATGAGTCAGCACCTGCTCAATAATTTCTGTCAATCTTATGCAGACACCCAGTGAAAGGCATCTAGGGTACAGTGCACATCTTTTATAATCCAAGAGCCTAGAGCTAGTACAGATAATAGGGCTTGATTCCCAGTGCCACATGCTATGCCAGTCCACCCCCAGGCAGGCTAAGCCAGCCACCTAGATCTGGCATGGTGGCCTATGCCTATAATCCCAGCGCTGGAGAGGCTGAAAACGGGAGGATCACTATGAATCTGAGCTGTATAGTAAGACCCTGTACCAAATACATAAAAATAAAAATAAGTATAATAAAATAAATAAAATCCAAGAGCTTGATTCATCTATGTGCTTTTTATCTCTCTATTATCCTGACATCATTTTTATGTTCATGTTCCCTTTTTGTTTCTGGGGAAACAGACTTACCCTGAACACACCCTCCCATAGTCTTCAATAAATGTGAGTGCCTTTTGTTTTACCTCTGAATATGCTCTAGTTATTCTTTGCTTGATGTATACCACAAGCCGGACATATGTGTCAGATCCATCACACAGGATCAGTAGCAGGCCAAAAGGGCCTGAGGCACTTCCTTGGCATTAGGAAGGGATCATTCCAGCAATGTTACTTGCTACAACCATCAATAATAGCCTCAAGCACGAACTGTCCTACATTTTCACTTAAATGCTTAGAGTGGGGAAAATAATGAGCGAGATTTTCTTATTCTTTCTTGCATATGTAAGGGGCAGTGGGCAGCTAATTAGATCCTAGTTCAAATCCTAGCTCTACAAATCATTAGCAGTTAGAATTTGGTAAGTTAATGAAACTTTGAGTAAATCCTAAAACGAAGTCACAAATCTACCCAGCACTAGCCCAATGAGATATACATAAAGAATAGTGTTTACTGTTCTTATTGTTTTAAAATTGAGTGTATTGGCACAATTTAGAAGCATATGATGATCACATTCATTCACAGGGAACTTTAACTTGCATGTGATATATTTTAGTTCCTCTTTTGCTCCTATGTCCTTCCGCTCCCTTAATTCCTCTTCAGCTCCCCATTTAGAAAGCTTTGTTTCCATTTTTTGTATCCCTTTCCCTCTCATTTTTCCTCCATTGTCATTGTCTTTTGAGCAATTTCTTATTTTACAATTTCTATTACATATTTTGGTCATAGACTTTGTTTCTCACATCAGAGAGACAATGCAATATTTACACAACTTGGGGCTGGGGAGATAGCTCCGAGGCACAAGTGCCTGCTGGGCAAGTGCAAGGTCGTGAGTTCGAACCCCGGTCCCAAAAAAAAAAAAAAAATATTTACACAACTGTCCAATTTTATTTCACTTAAGAGTGTGGTCTCAGCTAGTTATGGTGGCACATGTCTGGAATCCCAGCACTCGAGTGGCTGAGAAGAAGGATGATTAAAAGTTCAAGACCATCTGAGGCTACAAAGTGAGCTCAAAGGCAGCCTGAACTGCACAATGAGACTCTGTCTCAAAAAGCCAAAAAAAGAGTATGGTCTCAAGGCCCACCCTTTTTAGCTAGAAATATCTCAAATTTATCCTTATTTATGACCCAGTAGTACTTCATTGCATAAAAAATGATTTTAATCTATTCCTCAGTTGATGAACATAAAAGTAATTTCAAAGATTTAACACAGTGGCTGGATGTGGTGACACATACCTGTAATCCCAGTACTCAGTAGGTTGAGGCATGAGAATTGAATGGAGTTCAAGATCTGCCTCAACTGCATAGTGAGAGCCTGTTTGAAACAGAGCAAAAAAAGGTGCGTCAAGATTTAACACAGATTGGGGAGATAGCTCAGTAGAATAAATGCTTGCCTGGTAAATGCAAGGGCCTGAGTTCAATCCCTGGTTAAAAAAAAAAGATTTAACACAACTGCACTGAATTTGACACAAACTATGCCCAACAAACTATAAACATAGGTGCACATGTATTATTGTTGTATGATGATTTAATTATTTTGGGAAGATACCAAGAGGATGAATAGCTGGGTTAAATGGGACTTCTAGTTCTAGTTTTTTGAGGAATCTCCACACTGACTTACCCAGTAGTTGTACCAGCCTACACTTCTACCAACAGTGGGGAAAAAAAAGAATTGTCTTTGGTAGTATAGGTGTCTTCTGCTTCTAAATGAATTTTAGAAATGTTTTCTCTAATTCTGTGAGTTATGCTAATGGTATTTTGATTGAGATTGCCTTAAATTTTGGGAATATACCCATTTTTACTATGTTGGTTTTTTCTACCTATGAGCCAGGAGTATATTTCCATTTTCTAATATCCTCTTCAATTTCTTTTTGCAGAATATTGTAGTTTTCAAAGCAGAGATATTTTACTTCCTCTATCAGATAGATTCCTAAATATTTCATTTTTGATGTTATTAAAGGGTGTTTTCCTAATTTCTGTGTTTGTTTTTTTATTTACAGGCTGTTGATTTTTGAGAGTTGATGTTGTATCCAGCTATGGAGCTAAATCTGGTTATGAAATCTAGTAGTCCTTTTGGTGGAGTTTTTGGGGTCTTCTATGTGGAGCATCATGTCATCCACAAGTAATGATAATTTAACTACTTCCTTGCCTATTCTTTCTCTCTCTCTCTCTCTCTTTCTCTCTCTATCTCTCTCTCTCTCTCTCTCTCTCTCTCTCTCTCTCTCTCTCTCCCTCTCTCCCTCTCTCTGTATTGGTCAGGGTTTTACTTAGAGGAACAGAATAGATATAATATAAGTAATGGATATTAACACAAAATATACAATCTATAAGGAATTATAAGATTGGCTTACAATAGTCAGCCACAGAGTCAGATGAGGAAGTGCGCACAGGGCATCTGCATGCTCCGGACTGAAGAATTCAATCCCGAGGTCTGGACTTCACTACAGCACTCCGTGTAAGTCTCTGTCGGCTGATGGGTCTGCGATGGAAGACTGAAGTGTCTGTAATGGACCCTGAAGAGTCTGTGACAGATGGCAAAAGATCCAAGCTGGAGGCCGAAGAGTCTGCGCTGCAAGCCAGACGATGAAGTCCAGTCTGAATGCGAAGACTGAAGCTTCTCCGATGAAATGAAGTGTTGACTCCTCCTTCAGCCCTTTAAAACATCTTTTTGTGCTCAGTCATTCTGATGTGGGCTCATTGCGCCCTAGGGGTGGAACCAATCATACCCCAGGATGGGCCCTTGATCCCACTCTAGGGAGAAATCCAATCATATCCTAGGTGGGCTCTGGTCACACTCCAGGGAAGAACCAATTGTACCCCAGAGTGGGGCTCCCACCAACAGAGAACCGGGCTGCTGAGTCATTCAGCCAAGCTGACACATTGTATCAACCACTACACTCTCTCTCTCTTTCTCTGCATTTAGTATGGGGTCTACAGGGTCTCACTACACAGATTGGGCTTGTAGTTATCCTCCTGTTTTCAGCCTCCCAATCACTTTTTTCTCTTTATGTAATTGTTCTGGCTAATGTTTCCAGAACTACATTGAATATAAGTGTGATAGTAGACACCCTTGCCTTATTCCTGAGTTTTGAATGAAAACTTTCCATTTTTGACCATTTAATATGATATTGGCTAATAGTTTGTCATAGATGGTATGGTAGATTTACAACTGGTGGTCAACTTATAACACCCAGTGTGGTGCAGGATGTGGAAGGCCCACCTAGGGATTGTTGCCCAGAAAATAAAATGGAGGACTGGAAAACGGAAAGATACTCTTGGCTCGTAGGTAGAAAGAACTGACATAGTAAAAATGGGTATATTCCCAAAATTTAAGGCAATCTCAATCAAAATACCATTAGCATAACTCACAGAATTAGAGAAAACGTTTGTAAAATTCATTTGGAACCAGAAGAGATCTATACTATCAAAGGCAATTCTTTTTTTCCATTGTCGGTAGGAGTGTAGGCTGGTACAACTACTGCATAAATCAGTGTGGAAATTCCTCAAAAAACTAGAGGTAATTGTTAGGGGGCCTTTGGGCCTCTTTGCGCTGTTGGTTCTCCTGGTGCTATTGTTTCCCCTGGAGGAGCCTGTTAGGCTGGCTTTCCTGATATAAACTCAGCTGTTTTCATTGATGAAAGAATATAGAGCCATGAATATGGTACACTTTGGGGGAGCTCTAGCCTCTTCAAGCAGCATTTATTGGTCCCAAAGGGGAAAATGGCACACTATTCAATCTCCTGGAGAAGCTCATTGTGCTGGTTTTCCAGATATGACCTCAGCTGTTCTCATCACTGGAGCAGCTCAGGATCTCACTGTTGCTGAGGATGGCTGTGGTATTTTTTTTTTGGCGAGCTCTGGTTCTTACTTTGAGCACCACTTCCTGGCTGCAGTGCAAATCCTTCATTCAGATGGCACCAACTTTGTAGCTTCCACCACTGATCTTGAGGTCTTCTGAGTGAAGATTCTTGAACCTGGTTAGCATGAGATGGTGTTGTGGGTTCTTGGCATTGCTATGAGCTCTAGAATTTAGCTGGACTTGCATAGGACATTGCCATAGGATTCAAGTACTTGGGCCTTTAGTATGTGGACAGATCTCCTACACTCCTTTTTACTTGACTCTGGGTGACTACTATAAATTACTCCTATAAATTATGTGTCCTGTATTGTTTTCCTTGTAAACCCTGACTACAACAGCTATTTTTGTCAGACTAAATGAAAAGACCATCTATTCCAACTTTCCGTAAGGTTTTTATATGACTGAATGTTGAACTTTGTCAAATGCTTTTATTGTATCTATTTGGATGATCATAATGGTTCTTGGTTTTTGGATGTTAATACAGTATATTACATTTGATTGATTTGTGTATGTTGAGCCATTGTTGCAATCCTTGAATGAATTTCATTTGGTTATAGTGTTTAATATTCTTAATGATTTGCTTTTTTTTTTTTTTTTTTTTTTTTTTTTTTTTTTTTTTTTTTTTTTTTTTTTTTTTTTTTTTTTTTTTTTTTTTTTTTTTTTTTTTTTTTTTTTTTTTTTTTTTTTTTTTTTTTTTTTTTTTTTTTTTTTTTTTTTGGTCAGTATGTTAATAAGGATCTTTCCATCTATATTCATTAGGGAGATTTACCTGTAAGTCTTTCTTTTGGTTAGGTTCTTCTCTGGTTTTGGTATCAAGGTAATACTTGTTCCTAGGAGTGACTTTGAATTCCCTTTCAGTTACATTAAAGAGTCTGGCAAGTAATGGCATTAGATCGCCTCTAAATTCTTAGGAGAATTCAGTAGTGAATCCATCAGGACCTCAGCATTTCTTTGTAAGTTTTAAAGTACATCTTCAATTTCACTGACTTATTGATTTGCTTAGAATTTTTGTATGTTCTTGATTCAGTTTTGGTGATTCATATATATCCAGGAATCTGATAATCTTCTGGATTTCTGCAGGATACATTAATTTCACAATTTTCATTCCTAATGGCATGAATTTGAGTTTTTTTCTATCCTCTTATCATAAAAGTTGGCTAAAGGCTGGTCAATTTTAATTAATGTTTCAAAGAACCAACTAAAATTTTTTGAACTCTAACTTATTGAAATATTTATATTCTTTTCTTAGCCTTCATTTCATTAATTTCTGCTGATCTTTATAACTTACTTCCTTGCCCAAGATTTGGGCTTGATTACTTTTACTTTTTCTTTTTTATAATTTTGAGGTTCAACATTTGATCTCATTCTGTTTCCTGATGTGAGGATATTCCCTTATTAAATTCTCCCTTAGGATTGCTTTCACTGCACTCCATTAATTCCAGCATGTTCTATGGCATTATTATTTAATTGTAGATACTGTTTAATTTCTTCATTTTTATCTGTGACCTATTGGTTACCAAGTAGGGTGTTAATTTTCATATGTTTATGGAGTTTTTGTAGTTTCTTTTGCCATAGATTTCAATTTCATTGCAGTATTGTCAGATAATATACGTGGGAGAGTTTCTTTTTTCCTTTTCTTTTTTTCCCTGCATTTACTAAAGCATAGTTCTATAGGCTAGTATGTGGTCTATTTTGGAAAATATCTCATGTGGCTGAGAAGAATGCCCATTCTTTTTTCCTCTTTTTTATTAATTTTAATAAGAAATAATTTATAACAATGTGACAGTTTCAAAACACATTAGTAGTGCATTTTAATATTGGATATAATGCATATTGTTTTCCGCCTTTTAGTTATACAGAGCACAGGGTATAGATGTTATTTTTCAAATCATTAATGGTACAACAAAATTTCTTCTCATTGAACTAAGAGAAAGTAGTTGTATACATAATCCAAAGTTCAATAATTGCAGTAGGCTATTGGTAAAACTGGCAATGTTGGAAACTGTTGATTTAAGGCTTTTACACCTCAGCTTTCTAATCTAGCTTTATGTTTTATGCTTCGTGGTTAAACTTTCTGCTGGGTGGTTAATGGCAAGTTTAGGCACAAATTGTATAGCAAAACATGTAACTTTTGTATCTTTCAAGGTCAGTCAAATCCCCTCAGGATTTACTTTGGAACCATGTACAGTGGTATAGAACTATGCAGAACTGTTGTCAGTGTCAGCCATCTGGATGAGTCACAGCCAATGCTTGACAAGTTTGCTTTCTGTGAATGCCTGAGAGAATGTTTTCTCTCTAGGTGACTCTCCTTTGGCACACTATGCATCTTCAGTCCCTTTCCTCTGTAGCCCCATAATCTCCTTGAACAGAAAATTTGGGAAACCACTGAGTTATAGATGTTATAGCACAGGTTCTCTTATGTCCTGAGTCTTCGGTGACCTTGAAGGGCTAAGGCCAAAATAATGGCTATCCTTGCAGCCCTTCTTTTTCTAATTTTTGGTCTGTAAATTTATATTAACCCTTCAGAAGAAAAGCTTAGTGATACTATTACTCTATAACATAGGTACTTGAGCATGACATCATTGTCTTTCTGAGTATCAAACATCTTAGACTTAACTTGGAACTCATATTTTCTATCAATCATTGATATTCTAATAAATCTCAATAGAATGTGATAAAAGCTGTTACACATTTAGAAATCTAAGTATATACAAAATTGTAGCCAGTTGATCCTAAGGCATATTCCTACTCTCTTAATCTCATTTAATACCTTTTTGATTTCTTGTAACTGAAATTACATTAGAGGCAGCACACATCTAAAAGACCAGAATGATAGGCATTCCAAGCATAGTTTTAGTGTTACAAATTGCTATCCTCAGTGTCAAAAACATTTTGGAGGTTCCTTGGGCCATTATCAAATTCATCCTATACATATAAGTGCATGGCTCTGTCCCTGCCATGCTTCCTGTCTTTTGTGCTTGCAGTCATTTCATTGTTTAACCCTTAAGTCCTTGATTTCCATTCAGCTGTGTTATGCCTCTCCATTTTTTTGTTCTTTTCAGTCCTTACACTAGGGACACTATACAATACTTACACATGTTGGTCTGGTTTATTTAACTTATGAGTATATATTCAAGATATATTCATTTATATGAGATCTTCTAGTTTATCTTTCTTTATAGATGAATAATATTCTACTGTATAAAACTACCACATCTTTTTGAACCATTCTTCAGAAGATGGGAATTTTGGTTGTTTCCAAGATTTGGTTATTACAAATTGTGCTGCTATAAACACAGGTGCACAGATACCACAATAGTATGATATTTTCAGTTCTTGGAAAATTCGCAGCAGAGGGATAGCTGGATTGAATGGGATTTCGAGTTCTAGTTTTTTAAGAAGTCTCCACACCTTGCTCCATAATGGTTGCACCAGTCTGCATTCCCATGAGCTAAAATGAAGGTTTCATTTTTCCCCACAGCCTCTCCAACATTTGTTGTTGCTTGATTTCTTTATGAAAGCCCTTCTTTCTGGGATGAGATAGTATCTAAGTGTTGTTTTAATTTGCATTTCACAAATGGCTAGTGAAGTGGAGCGTTTTTTCATATAATTATAGGATTGTTGAATTTCTTTCTCTGAGAATTGTGTGTCCATCTCAGATGACAATTTCTGGATTGGGTCTTTGAATTGTGAGACCCTAATGATTTTTAGTTCTTTATAGATTCTAGATAGAAGAATTTTGTCTCAATACTTATTAGTTAAAATCTTTTTGAAATTTGTGGGTTGTCTTTTCATTCTGTTGGTAATTTATTTTAAGGTGCAGAAACTTCTTAGCCAGAGGAGGTCCCAGTTGTTCTTTCAACTATTAAACATGCATTTTGATTTTTGTCCATGAATTCTTTGCCTACCCCAAGGTCTTCAAGATTTTCCCCCACTTTTTCTTCCAGGAGATTTAACGTTTCTCTTTTAATATTTAGATATTTAATCTATTTTGATGTTAGTTTAGTGCATGGTGATAGACTAGGGCCAAGTTTTAATTTTCGGCATGTGGAGAGCCAGTTTTTCCGGCACCATTTGATAAAAGGGTTATCTTTCTTCTGGTAAGCATGTTTGGCCCCTTTGTCGAAGATAAGGTGGCTGAGTGTGTTTGTATTTGCGTCTGCATCTTCTAGTCTATTCCATTGATCCTCAGGTCTACGTTTTTTGCCAATTTCATGCTGCTTTTATCACTGTAGCTTTGTAGTATAACTTCAGCCCAGGAAATGTAATGCCTCCTGCGTTGCCTTTTTTGCCCAGGACTATCTTTGCAATTCTGTATCTTTTTTGTTCCAAATAAATTTTAGGAATGGTTTCTCCAGGTCTGTGAGGTATGTTGATGGTATTTGGATACGAATTGCATTAAATCTGTATAACAATTTAGGGAGTATGGCCATCTTCACAATGTTGGTTTTTCCTATCCAGGAGCAGAGAATATCTTTCCATTATCTGAAATCCTCTAGGATCTCTTTATCAGAGTATTGTAGTTTTCACTTAAAAGCTCTTTTACTTCTTCAGTTATGTTAATTCCTAAGTATTTCATTTTCTTTGATGCTATCATTAAAGGTATTGTTTCTCTAATTTGTCTCTCAGTGTGTTTGTTATCTGTGTAGAGGAATGCTACTGACTTTTGTGTGTTGACTTTGTAACCTGCTATGCTACTGAGTTTGTGTATTAATTGTAGTAGCTTCTTGGTGGACTTTTTGGGGCTCTTCCAAGTAGATTATCATGTTATCTGCAAATAATGATATTTTAACTTCGTTACCTATTCTCATTACTTTTCTCTCTCTTGTCTAATGGCTGTAGCTAATGATTCCAGAACTATATTGAATAGTAGTAGTGACAGAGGACATCTTTGCCTTGTATCAGATCTGAGAGTAAAAGAATTAGAATTATGTTAGCTGGTGGATTGTCATAGACAGCCTTTATCAGATTGAGATAGAGGCCCTCTATTCCAATTTTCTTTAGGACTCTGAACATGAATAAGTGTTGAACTTTTTCAAAAGCCTTTTCTACATCAATTGAGATCACATGATTGTTGTCTTTGGCTCTATTGATATAGTGTATCACATTTATAAATTTGCATATGTTGAATCATCCTTGCATCCCTGGGATAAATCCTACCTGGTCATGGTGTATAATCTTCTTGGTCATTTACTGAATTCTATTGGCGAGGATTTTATTGAGAATATTTGCATCTATGTTCATGAGAGTAATTGGCCTGTAGTTCTCTTTTTTAATTGCATCTCTCTCTGGTTTTGGATTCAGTGTAATACTTGCCTCTAGGAATGATTTTGGAAGGACTAGTTCCTTTTTAATTTCATTGAAGAGTTTGAGGACTATTGGGCTTATGTCTTCAATAATTTTCTTGTAGAACTCAGTGATGAAACCATCAGGACCTGGACTTCTCTTTGTCAGTAGTCTTTTTTATTACATTTTGTATTTCACTGACTGTTATCAGGTTATTGAGAGATCTTATATCTTCCTGATTCAGTCTTGGTAATTTGTAAATTTCTAGGAACCTGTCCATTTCATCAGTTTCTTCAATTCTGAGAGTAATGATTCTCAAAGTAGGTATTAATGAACCTCTGAATCTCTGCTGGGTCTGTAGTAATTTCACCATTTTCATTCTATTGCTTCAAGTTGAGTCCTTTCTTTCCTCTTTTCAATGAGGTTAGCTAGAGGCTTATCAATTTTATTTACGCTTTCAATGAACCAGCTTTATGATTCACTAATTCTTTGTATTATTTTCTTTGTCTCAATTGAATTAATTTCTGCTCTAATCCTTATAGTTTCCTCCCATCTTTCAGTTTTTGATTTTGTTTTGTCTTCTTTTTCTAGTCAATTTAGGTGTTACATGAGAGTATTTATTTTTTCCCATTCTGTTTTCTTAATGTGCGAATTCAGAGCTATAAATTTCCCTATAAGAACTGCTTTCGTTGCATCCCATAAATTCGGAGAGGTTGTGTTCAATTTTTTTTTTTTTTTTTTTTTTTTTTTTTTTTTTTTTTTATTTTTGTTTTTTATGTGAGTTTTTTTTTTTTTCTCTTTTTTTTTTTTTTTTTGTTAATTTTGATTTATAAATTTCCCTTTAATATTTTTTTTTTTTGTATTCCTTTATTTTGGAGGGGTTTTGTTTAATTTTTTTTTTTTTTTTTTTTTTTTGTCTTTTTGAGACAGGGTCTCGCTATGCAGTTGAGGCTGGCCTTGAGCTCACTTTTGTAGCCCAGGCTGGTCTCGAACTCGCACCGATCCTCCTGCCTCAGCCTCCCGAGTGCTGGGATTACAGGCGTGAGCCACCACGCCCGGCTGAGCTCACTTTTGTAGCCCAGGCTGGTCTCGAACTCGCATCGATCCTCCTGCCTCAGCCTCCCAAGTGCTGGGATTACAGGCGTGAGCCACCACGCCCGGCTTCAAATTTTTAATAAATTCTAGATATTGTTTAATTTTTTAAAAATTTCTTTTGTAACCCACTGGTTGCAGGCAAGGGTGTTAATTTCCATGTATCTCTGGGATATTTGTGGTTTCTTTTGTCGTTTATTTCCACTTTCATTGCACTATGATCAGATAATAAGCATGTGATAATTTGTTTTCTTGCATATACTTAAGCATGACCTAAGGACTAATATGTGGTCTATTTTAGAAAATGTCCCACATGCAGCTGAAAAAAAATGTATATTCAGAAGTGGTTAGGTGGAACACTCTGTGTATGTCCACTAACTCCAGCTGTTCCAGGTTCCGGTTCAGATCTGCTACTTCTTTGCTAATTTTTTTGTCCGCCTGATCTATCTTTTTGAGATAAAGTGGTGCTAAGATCTCCCACTAAGTGGTTGTACTGGATATTAGATTTTTCATGTTCATTAAGATTTGTCTTATATAACTTGGTGCTCCCATGTTGGGTGCATACATATTTATAAGTATGACCATGTCTTGAATTTTTCCCCTAACCAGTATATAGTGGCCTTCTTTATTTTGTTTGACCAATCTTGGTTTGAAGTTTAGAGTGTCTGAAAACAAGATTGTTACCCCTGCTTTTTTCTGAGATGCTGGAGCATGTAGTATTGTTTTCCACCCTTTAACTTTTAGCCTATGAGTTTCTTTATGAATTAAGTGTGTTTATTGTATACAGCATATTGTTGGATTTTGTTTCCTTATCCACTCTGCCAGTCTATTTCTTTTAATTGGAGAAATGAGTCCATTTACATTGATGATTATAATTGAAATATATTGACTTGCAATTGACCTGAGTTTTACTTACTACCATTTACCCCTTTTTCTTGTGTTCAATTGGTTGCCCTATTTGGTGAGTTCTTTCTGTTATCATTTGTGGAGTTCGGGTTGTTTTAGTCCCTCTCTAAAATTTTTTTAGAGTACTTTGTAGGGTTCGCTTTGATGTCGTGAAGTTCTTTAGTTGCTGTCATGGAAGTATTTCACGTCTCCCTCATACTTGATAGAGACTTTTTCCGGGTATAGCAGTCTGGGCTGGGATTTTTTTCATGGAGGACTTGAAGTACTCTGCTCCATGCTCTTCTTGACTTCCTGGCATGTGAAGAGAAATCTGCTGTTATTCTGATGGGTTTTCCTTTAAATGTGATCCATTTCTTTGCTGTAGCAGCTTTTAGTATATTATTCTTCTGCTAGATTCCTGAGATCTTTACTACTATATGTTTGGGTGTGTTTTTAGTCAGATTGATGTTATTTGGAGTTCTATATGCTTCAGTTAATTCAATGTCAGATTGTTTTGTCGTATTTGGGAAGTTTTCTGCTATTACTTGTGCCCATGTTCTTTTTATATCCTATGTATTGATTCCTTCTTTTTCATTGATTCTTAATAATCTCATGTTGCTCATTTTTGCATCATCTTGCAGATGCTGAATTATTTTTTCCTGCATTCTAGTTGTTTTTAAGAGATCATTTCTTACCTTTTCACTAGCTGTGATTGTGTCGAGATCTGAAATTCTATCCTCACTTTCCTTCATACAGTTTTGCAAGCTTGTGATTGCGATTTTATTTATTTATTTATTTATTTTTGTAACTCTTTGAAACTATTTCATGTGATCTATTTCTTTCCTATATTATTGAATCAGGGAATCCATCATTTTTCTATTCTCTAATTTTTTTTTTATCAATGTCTTATTTAGCAGCATTTAAGTCTTTCATGTTAGTTATCCTTTCTTCTCTATTTCAGGGATTATTTCTCCTCGGCTATCCTCTCTACCTGTCTGCAGTTGTTCCCCTACTTTAGATGCTATCAAATTAGAGATGTCTTTTTTTACTTCAGAGGTTATTTCTCATCTGACTTCCTCTATCCTTTTCTGCAGTTTTTTTCCCCACTTCAGAGTCCACTAATCCATGCATTTCTTTTACTTCAGATGTTATCTTTGATCTGAGTCCTTTATATGTTTCTGCACTTGTCTACCAGTTCAGATGCTACCAGTTCAGAGATTTCAGTTGTCTGATTCCCATTTTCTACAATGGTATTGTCTCCAGTAGTTGTTCTGGGTGGACTCATGACGTGAGATTGCATCTTGCTCCTTCTCTTTGTCATTTTGTATGGACTCTGCACTTTGGTGATGTTATGCTATTAGTGCCTATTGAAATTTGGGTCTGCATCACCAGTCTTGATCCCTTCTAGATGTGCCTGGCTGCTGTGCTCAGCTTCTTCCTGCTGCAACTGGGTGCAGGCTGGGATGGCTGGCGTGGGTGGTCAGGGTCAGAGTTCTGGTGGCTGGCAGTGCTGGGAACCCAGAGAGGTCCTGACTGGCTGTAATTCCTGGTTGGTCAGCGTGGGTGGGTGGGGCCCAGGTTCTTGTGGCTGGTGGCACAAGTGTGTACACTGGTGGTTAAGTTCCTACCTGGGCACAGGCCCAGGTCAGTCAGCGTAGGTGGGCAGGATCTGCGTTCCTGTCCCTGGTAGCACAGGGGTACAAGCCGGTGAAGTCCTGGGTATAGACCTGGGTCAGTCAGTGTGAGTGGGCTTGGGCTGGGTTCTGGTGGCTGGTGACTTGGGAGTGCACACTGGAAGAGAGTTTCCGGGCACAAGCCTGGGTCTGTCAGCGTGGGCCAGAGTGTATTCTGATGCTGTAAGGTGGAACACTTTGTAAACTTCTACTAAGTTCATTTTTCACAGGTTTGGTTCAGTTTTGATATTTCTTTTCTAAGTTTTGTCTAGTTGGGCTATTTGTGACAGTGGGGTATTAAGGTCTGCCATTACAATTGTGTTATGCTTATTTTTTATGTTCATTAATATTTGTCCTATAGTTTCATGCATGTTTGGTGCACATATATTTATGATCATTATTCGTTTGGAGTTTTCCTATAATGAATATGTAGTGACTTTTTTCTTTCAATCAAACTTGGTCTAAAGTTTATATTGTTCTCAAATAAGTGACCTTTGATTTTTTTCTAAGTTCTTATTACATGGAGTATTGTTTTCCATCCGCTGAATTTCCATCTATAATTTTTTTTCTTTTTTATTATATTTTTAAGAGTAAAAATAGCAGAAACAAAAACAGAAAAAAAAGTGACAAGAGTACATATATTACAGAATTTCAAAACAAGAAAAATTTAACAACGCTTGCATTTTCATCATCCAATTAGTATAGATCAACAGAAAAAGGTATGTAAGAGTGATCAAACAATTAAACATTAACACTTTCAATAAACATTAATTGTTTTAACTCTTCCAATCACATTTTGTATTAATGTCACTCTTTGAAAAACAAAAAAATTATAGGGGTTGAGAATGCAGAAAACGCAAGGTCCTGAGATTCATTCCTAGTGCCACCAAAAATTTATTAATTTATTTATTTCTTCTTTTGGGTCCTTAAAGTAGGGAGACCATAAGACATCTGCATATGTAGGTCTGGTTTATGTCACTTATGAGTATACATTTAAGATACATCGATTTATATATGAAGTCTTCAAACTTATCATTCCTTATAGCTGAGTAATATTCCATTGTATAAAAATACCACATTTTTTTTCAACCATTCTTCAAATGATGGGCATTTTGGTTGTTTCCAAGATTTGGCTATTACAAATTGGGCTGCTATAAACATAGGTGCACAGATATCGCTATCGTATGATGTTTTCAGTTCTTCTGGGAAAATTCCCAGCAGGGAGATAGCTGGATTGAACAGAACTTCCAATTCTAGTTTTGTAAGGATCCTCCACACTGCTTTCCATAATGGGTGCACCAATCTACATTCCCACCAGCAGTGGAGAAGGGTTGCTTTTTCCCCACAGCCTCTCCAACATTTGTTGCTGGTTGATTTCGTTATGATAGCCATTCTTTCTGGGGTGAGATGGTATGTAAGTGTTGTTTTGATTTGCATTTCATGAAAGGCTATCAATGTGGAGCATTTCTTCATGTATTTGTAGGCTTGCTGCATTTCTTTCTCTGAGAAGTGTGTGCTCATCTCAGATGCCCATTTCTGGATTGGGTCTTTGAATTTTGGAACCCTAATGGGTTTTAGTTCTTTGTAGATTCTAGATAGAAGACCTTTGTCTGAGTACTTGTTAGTTAAAATCTTTTCGAAATTTGTGGGTCGTCTTTTCACTCTGTTGGTGATTTCCTTTGACATGCAGAAACTTCTTAACCGGAGGTCTCATTTGTTGATGCTTTCAAGTGTGAAACGTGCAATTTGATTTCTGTCCATGAACTTTTTGCCTACTCCGATATCTTCAAGATTTCCTCCCACTTTCTCTTCTAGGAGATTTAATGTTTCTCTTTTAATATTTAGATCTTTAATCTATTTCGATGTTAGTTTAGTGCATGGTGATAGACTAGGGTCAAGTTTTAGTTTTGGGCATGTAGAGAGCCAGTTTTTCCAGCACCATTTGTTAAAGAGGCTATCTTTCTTCCAGTAAATGTGTTTGGCCCCTTTGTCAAAAATAAGGTGGCTGAGTGTGTTTCTATTTGCTTGTGCATCTTCTAATCTATTCCATTGATCTTCAGATCTATTCTTTTGCCAATACCATGCTGATTTTATTACTGAAGCTTTATAGTACAACTTTAGGTCAGGAATTGTAATGCCTCCTGCCATGCTTTTGTTGCCCAGAATTGTCTTTGCAATTCTGTGTTTCTGGTTCAAAATATATTTTAGGAATGATTTCTCCAGGTCTGTGAGGTATGTTGATGGTATTTGGATAGGAATTGCATTAAATCTGTACAACAATTTAGGGAGTATGGCCATCTTCACAATGTTGGTTCTTCCTATCCAGGAGCAGGGAATATCTTTCCATTTTCTGAGATCTTCTAAGATCTCTTTTTTCAGAGTACTATAGTTTTCACTGAAAAGGTCTTTTATTTCTTTAGTTAGGTTAATCCCTAAGTATTTCATTTTTTTCAGTGCTAACATAAAAGGTATTGTTTCTCTAATTTCTCTCTCAGTGTGTTTGTTATCTGTGTAGAGAAATGACACTGACTTTTGTGTTGACGTTATAACCTGCTATGCTACTGAATTTGTGTATTAGTTCTAGTAGCTTCTTTGGGTGAAGTTCTTTGGGTCTTCCAAGTAGATTATCATGTCATCTGCAAGTAGCGCTAGTTTTACTTCTTCTTTACCCATTCTTATTCCTTTTATTTATTTATTTCTAATAGCTGTAGCTAATGACTCCAGAACTATATTGAATAGGAGTGGTGATAGAGGATATCCTTGTCTTGTGCCAAATTTGAGAGTAAAAGACTTCAGTTTTTCCCCAGTTAGAATTATGTTAGCTGTTGGATTATTGTAGATAGCTTTTACCAGGTTGAAGGAGAGGTCCTGCATTCCAAGTTTCTGTAGGACTTTGAACAAGAATGAGTGTTCGACTTTGTCAAAGGCCTTTTCTGCATCAATTGAGACGATCGTGTGATTTTTGGCTTTGGCTCTATTGACATAGTGTATTGCAGTTATAGATTTGTATATATTGAACCATCCTTGCATTCCTGGGATGAATCCTATCTGGTCACAGTGTATAATCTTCTTGATGATTAGTTGTATTCTATTGGTAAGGATTTTATTGAGGATTTCTGCATCTATGTTGATCAGAGTAATTGGCCTGTAGTTTTCTTTTGTAGTTGCATCTCTGCCTGGTTTTGGTATCAGTGTAATACTGGCCTCTAGGAATGATTTTGGAAGGATTGCTTCCTTTTCATTTTTATTGAAGAGTTTGAGGAGTGTTGGGATTAAGTCTTATATAAATTTCTCCTAGAATTCAGTAGTGAATCCATCGGGTTCTGGACTTTTCTTTGTCGGTCGGCTTTTTATTACATTCCATATTTTCATTGGCTGTTATTGGGTTACTGAAAGTTGTTATATCTCCTTGATTGAGTTTGGGTAGTTCGTACTTTTCTAGGCATTTGTAAATTTCATCTGTGTCTTCAATTCTGTGAGAGTAAAGATTTTCAAAGTAGTTATTTATGATCATCTGAATCTCTGTTTTGTCTGTAGTAATTTCACCCTTTTCACTCCTCATTGCTTGAATGAGTCTTTTCTTTCTTCTTTTTGATGGGGTTAGCTAGGGGCTTATCAATTTTATTTAATCTTTCAAAGAACTAGCTTTTTGATTCATGAATTCTTTGTATTATTTTCTTTGTCTCAATTGAATTACTTTTTGCTCTAGTCTTTATAATTCCCTCCCGTCTTTGGGCTTTCACTTTCGTTTGCTCTACTTCTAGTCAATTGAGGTGCTTCAGGAGAGTATTTATTTGTTCCCGTTCTGTTTTCTTAATCTGTGAGTTCAGAGGTATAAATTTACCTCTAAAAAGTGCTTTCATTGCGTCCCATAAATTCTGGTAGGTTGTGTTTGAATTTTCATTAAATTGAAGATACTGTTTAATTTCTTGTTTAATTTCATCTGTAACCCACTGGTTGTTGAGAAGAGTGTTGTTTAATTTCCATGAATTTTTGGAATTCTTCGGGTTTCTGTTGTCATTTATTTTCAATTTCGTTGCACTGTGGTCAGATAATATGCATGGGATAATTTCTGTTTTCTTATATATACTTAAGCATGACCTATGTACTAATATGTGGTCTATTTTAGAAAACGTCCCATGTTCAGCTGAAAAAAAAAAAAAGTGCATTCTGAAGTAGTTGGGTGGAACACTCTGTGTATGTCCACTAATTCCAATTGTTTTGAGTTCTGGTTCAGCTCTCCTACTTCTTTGGTACATTTTTGTTTGCTTGAGCTATCTTTTTTGGCTAAGCGGGTGTTGAGATGTCCTGTTAAGATTGTGGTATTGGATATTAGATTTTTCGTGTCCATTAAGGTTTGTCTTACATAACTTGCTGCTCCTCTGTTGAGTGCACACATATTTATGAGTGTCACCTCTTCATCTTGAAGTTTTCCCCTGACCAATATGTAGTGGCCTTCTTTATTTCGTTTGATCAGTCTTGGTTTGAAGTTTAGACTGTCTGCAAACAGGATTGCTACCTGTTTGTTTTTTTTTGGTTTTGTTTTGTTTTGTTTTTTTGAGGTGCTGGAACATGTAGTATTGTTTTCCATCCTTTCATTTTTAGCCTATGAGTTTCTTTAGGATTTAAGTGCGTTTCTTGTATACGGTATATGGTTGGATTTTGCTTCCTTATCCATTCTGCCAGTCTATTTATTTTAATTGGAGAATTGAGTCCATTTACATTGATGGTTATCATTTAAATATTTTGACTTATGATTAACATGATGTTTACTTACTACTGTTTACCTCTTTTTCTCCTGTGTTTAATTGAGTAGCCTATTTGGTGGGATCTTTCTGTTCTCATTTCTTGAATTTGAGTCATTTTGGTCCCTCTCTAAAATATTTTTTAGTATGCTGTGTAGGGTTGGTTTTGACATCATGAAATTCTTTAGTTGCTCCTTGTCATGGAAGTAGTTCTCTTCTCCTTCATACTTGAAAGAGAGGTTTGCAGAGTATAGTAGTCTGGGCTGAAATTTGTTTTCATGGAGGAGTTGAAGCACTCTGCTCCATGCTTTTCTTGATTTCATGGTTTGTGAAGAGAAATCTGTTATTCTGATGGGTTTTCCTTTAAATGTGATCTGTTTCTTTTCTCTAGCAGCTTTTAGTATACTATTCTGCTAAATTTCTGGAATCTTGATTATTATATGTCTGGATGTGTCTTTAGTCGGGTTGATGTTACTGGGGTTGTGTATGCTTCAGTTAGCTGTATGTCTAATTTTTTTTTTTTCATATTTGGGAAGTTTTCTGCTATTACTTCTACCCATATTCTTTTTATATCCTTTGTATTGACTCCTTCTTTTTCATTGATTCCTATTAATCTCATGTTGTTCATTTTTGCATCATCTTGCAGATGTTGAATTATTTTTTCCTGCATCCTAGTTGTTTTTAAGAGATCTTTTATCTTTTCACTAGCTGTGACCACGTCTTCAAAATCTGAGATTCTATCTTCACTTTGGTCCATATAGTTTTGCCAGCTTGTGATTGAGATTTTATTTTCTTGTCTATCTTTCAAACTGTTTCATGTGATCTATTTCTGTCCTATATTGTTCATTTAGGAAATCCACCATGTTTCTATTCTCCTCTAATTTTTTATCAATGTCTTCTTTAATAGTACTGAAGACTCACATTATGGTTATCCTTCCTGTCTAGTTTGCACATTATTTCTGCTCTGTTGTCCTCTGTACCTTTCTTTAGTTGTTCCCCTACTTTAGATGCTATTGATTTATAGAGGTCTTTTTTAACTTCAGAGGTTATTTCTGCTCTTGTTTGTTGTATATGTTTCTGCAGTTGTTTTTCCACTTCAGTGTCCATTTTTTTCATACATTTCTTTTTTTACTTTACATGTTATCTCAGATCTGAGTTTTCTATACGTTTCTGCACTTGCCTTTCAAACTTGGCTGCTACTGATTCAGAGATTCCCTCTACATGATTCCCATTTACTTCCATGGTAGTGTTTCCTGTATTTGTTTTGTGTTGACACGCATTCTGGGATTGGATCTTGTTCCTTCTCTTTATCATTTTTTATAGCAGTGATCTCTGCATCTTGGTGAACTTATACAATTAGCACCTATGGAAATTTGGGTCTGGATCCACCAAGCTTGTTCTCCTCCAGAGGTGTCTGGCTGCAATTGAGAGCTCAGTAGCCTGGCTACTGAGGGCCTGTGTGTTGGGATGGTGGTCGGCCATTCGGGTATAGTGGGTGGCTGTGTGGGAATTATGGGTGTAGTTGGGGTTTGGGCAATTGTCCACTTGGGGGGATGTATTTGGGCTGAGAGTTCTTACCCGGCCAATGTGAGCACTGGTCTGGAACATGGGTGGAATCTGAGCTCAGGTTGTTGATCAGTCCGCCAATGGACCAGTGCGAAGTCTGCTGGTTGCCCCAGTCAGGATGGCAGTGGAGTCCAGGCTGGAGTTCGGGGTGACGTGTCAAGTCTGGGGACTGGGTTTGGTCCCGGCACTGTGCTACCAGACGAGATGGTGCAGGGATCCAGGCGGGCTGACAGGGCAAGTCCAGGGGCTGGGCTTGGTCCCGGTAACGCACTACCAGATGAGATGGTGCGGAGATCCCAGAGGGCTGGTTTGTTGATTATGAATTTCATCAGTTGTTCTTTGTTGTGGAAATATCTTCCTTTTCCACTAACTTTGAAAGATAGTTTTGCAGGCTCTGTCAGTCTGGGATGGAAGTTGTTTTATTTCAGGTCTTTAAATATTTCACTCCAAATTTTCCTTGACTTGAGAATTTGTGTTGAGAAATTTGCTATGACTATGGTTTCCTTTACAGGTGATTTCACAGCTTTTAATATTTTGTTCTTGTGTTGAATTTTTTGAATTATTGTATGCCTTTGTGTTGGTTATTTTGTTCATGATTGGATGAATTTCTGTATGTCTTACCTATCTCCATGTCATTCTTTTTCCATGCTTGGGAAGATTTCTGCTATTATTTCTGTGAACAGGGTTTTATGTCATCTCTGCTGACTCCTGCTTTTCACTGATTCCAATTAATCATATTTTATTTTCCTTTTCATCATCATGCAGTTGTTGGAATGTTCTTTTCATGGTCCCTTGGTATTTTTAAGAGATCTTTACACAGTCAGTAACTGCAATTCAATCTTCTAGGCACGATATTCTATCTTCATTTTACTTCATTTCATTCTGAAAACTTTCAGTAGCTTTTAATTTCTTGGATATCTGCTTGAGCCTATTTCATGTATTCCATTTCTTTCCTATGTTGGGTATTCACAGTTTCCATAACTTTTGTAAGCTCTTCTATTTTTTACATCTATGTCTACTCTAGATTTGCTGAGCAAGTCCTTCATTATGTTCATCAATTTTTTTAACCTGAGAAATTATTTCTGAACTGATTTCCTCTATAGCCTCAGATATGTCTTTTCTTACTGCTGTTATTCCAGAAAATTTAGGTGAATGGCTTCTGATATTCTCTATCTCATTGTCCCTGGAATGTGTCCTGGGGAAATGTTGGACGTCTTGGGTTGCCTTTTGCTTCTCACTTGTCATTTTTAAGTTTTTCACTTTGTTTTTTGTGTTGTTTGTACTGTTAGGTAGTTTTATCACTGGTATTAAAGCTTCTATTGGAAATATCTCATGCTCTGAGATTTCTTCTAGGTGTAGCTGCCTGTTGGTCTTTGTATATGTCCCAAGATCTTGCCTTTCCTCTTTATTAGGGATACAGAGTTGTTATCTACTTGGCTTAGCATTCAGTCCTTTGGTACTGGGCTATAGGGATAATTATGACCTCAGATTATCACTGTGTTGTCATACCAGAGTAAACAACTGATTACAAAGTACGGTATATTGGCAAAATAATATAATAACAATATCTTTTGCCCGGCAAGCACAAAGTCCTGAGTTCAATCCCTGGAACCACCAAAAAACAAATAAACAACAACAACAACAAAAACCTGTGAAGTACAACCTTCTTGGGAACTCATGTGTGAGGTGAGACAAAACTATGGCTAGCATATAAGGTTACAAACACAATTGCTCAGATAAAATTGATTAAATCCAGGACCAATTGGGAAAGTGAGTTACACAAGCAGGCATGAATACGGAACAGTTTGTTAGGTAGTAGTTGGATTAGTCGCCCTTCCTGGCTTCCTTAGGTGACTATCAATTCCAGAAACTTATCTTTAAGGAGTTATGCCCTTGTTTGATCTTCGATCTTTAGTAGCCCAGAGCAGGAACATCCAGTCTCTCACAGTTGCAAGATATCTTCTCTTCCATGCTATCTCCTTATAATATTTCTAATTCTGCTGCCTACAACAATAAGGCAAAGGAAGATTTTACAGAATGTCAAAAATCTCCAGACCAGCTGGACATTATGATGCATGCCTGTAATCCTAGCAATCAGGAAGCTCAGGTAAGGGGATCTTGCAAGTTTGAGACCAGAGTCCATTACAAAGTAAGCTCAAGGCCAGCTTGAGCTGTACAGCAAGACCCTACCAAAACAAGAAAAAGAAAAAAAAGAAAAAGGTCTCTTGACCAAATGAGTATCTTTGTAGTTAGAAAATACAGTTTGAAAGTGAACAACAGAAGCTTCAGCAGAAACTGAAAAGTAAAGATTGAACTGTATCAACAAAACGCAAGTGAACTCTGCAAGAAACTGACAGTAAAGGGAAGTCACTGATTAAAACAAGAATTTTTTTAAAAAACTATAAGAAAATATCAGTCACACTAAAAAGAGCTGTAAACCCAAAGAAATCCTGCCAAAGATCTTGAAGAAGAAAAGGAAAGAGAGCCACTCCCATCAAGGACAGCTAGTCTCCAATTAGACTGAAGCACATGAGTACCAAATGGCAATTAGTGATATAGGGGAATGAAGCTTCCACCCTGAAAGGTACCTGAGCTGAGTTGGTGTTCTCTAAAACTGAAGAATGAATTTTAGGAACAACGGAGGTTAAGAGCAGAATATATTTACTGGGGAAAAGAAAGCTTCTGTCCAAGAGATGGACAGAAGGTTGCCTGGCAATCTGCCATTTCTAGGGAGTTTTATAGAGCAAAACCATGTGGTGAAGTGGGTCTAAGGTGGAAAACATGGGAACTTGCACATGAGGTGGGACAAAACTACGTTCAACCAATTTACAAGTATATTCGCTCAAGTAAAATTGATTAAATCAGGATCAAATGGGGAAGTGAGTCACACAGCAGGTTGACAAGTATGTGGAACAGGGGTGCTTCCTGTTGGTGGTTCAATTAGTGACTCCTCATGGCTCTTTCAAAGGGATTGATACCTAATTTGCACATCAATCCCTGATGCCTGTCCCAAGGGAAGTGTTTACTTTTCTGTGTTGAGGTCTCGCATATGGCAGAAGTATCTGTCTCTTCCAAAGTTGCAAGGTCATCTTGTCTTCCATACTGTCTCCTTGAGGGCATGGCCCTGTCTGACTGCCTATATTTCTATCTAATTTAGCTGTGTATAGCACTAGGATTACTAAAAGAAACCATAAGGACCTAAGAAAGAAAATACAATGAAAATTAAATAAGCTCTTTTTTTTTTTTTTTTTTTTTTTTTTTTCTTTTTATGGCTGGCTCAGCCTGCCCTAGGGGTGGGGCTGGCGCAGCATGTGGTGCTGAGGATTGAACCATGGTCCTGTGGCTGCCTAAGCTTGCCTAAGCAGGTGCTTTAGACTGCTGAGCTATCTTGCTGGCCCCAAATAAGTTTAAATTTGAACTTAAAAGATCTTTATCTTTAAATTTACTTGGTGTTTCAAGTGCCACATTTGGAAAAGAACATTCTCCAGATGCCACCTGCAAGGAATCCTTTTGGCCCTTTCAACTTTGTGGAAAGTCATTTAGGTGTTACCCTTTGCCTCTAGTAAGAGGAAGAAGCTCAAGAGGCTTAGAATATCCTCTGGATAATAAGATTAACAATCAAAAAGGAGACTCAAGCTGTGTGAGAGCTTTACTGATCCTCACAGAGCTTCTAATACTAGGTTCCCACTGGTACCAACAAAATAGGACTGTCAGATGATTCCTCCACCAAGCCAACCGTATCATGATCAACTACTCCTCTATAAGGCAGGATAGATTTTAGTTCTTATAGACTATCAGTGCTAGCAGAATTTGTAACTTTGAGTATGCAAAAATTTTCTGATACAACAGGCAGACCACTCTATAAAACAGAACCCAACAAAAATGTTAGCAAAGAAGAGTTTGGTGATTCAAGTATGCTTCATTCAAATGCCTCATCCTCCCTTCTGAAAGCAAAATAATGCACCTGGGCTGTTCCTCTACCTTTTTCTCTTGGTGGAGGTCAGTCTTTTCTCATGCATCTAAGTAGCGAGGTCATAAAATTTTGCTTCAATTCTTCCAGTAAACATGGATGGAGCATCTCAGGATTATTTTCCATCAACATATTTCTCTGGCCTATGTATTTCATTCCCAGTGAGAAATGTCTGTTCACTATGAGTTTGTCCTGAGAATGTTTCTGAGAGTTGTATCATTCACCTTGTGTAAACAGCCACTTTCAGGGTTAATTCAGCCTGCAGCTGAACTTCCAGAACCCTAACAAAAACCTGTTTGTTTGTTTTTCCCTTTCTCAGACAGGGTTTCGCTATGCAGATCAGGCTGGCCCTTGAGCTCGCTTTGTGGCCTACACTGGTATCAAACTCCCAGACACCCGTGTCTCAGACTCCTGAGTACTGTACCATCAGGCCCAGCCTGACTTTTTTTTATATCTCTTCAAAAGTAATTTGGACATTTCTTTCATTTTCATTTTATCATTTCAGGGTGATATTTTTTTAAGTCAGAATGATTTAAAGGTGAAAAATTCAAATCCTCATATCATAAATTTCCATTAAATATTAGCTAAGAAAAATGAACAAAGTGTGTATTTTATTATGTAGTATGGCAACTGCTACAAACATCTCTTGTTTTGCCTTTTGCTACACAATAGACTTCCAAGAACAACCAATTTGAATTTATTTTGATTCAATCACAAAGTTTACCAGTCAGGCACTATAAAAATCTTAAAAAATGGAAAGTCAAATACATAAATTCAAATAACCTTCTGCCTTGGATCATTGGGATTTTCTCTAAGTGATTTTTATGCTTCTGGAAAACAACTTGAGCTAAAAGTACAGCAGGAATTAACAATAAACTGGCAGTGACTATTTTCCAGTTTTCAAGAACTAGTTGTATAAGAAAGATTCAAGGTAATTAACTACATTTTAAGCATCTTATAGGAAATTTAAATTGTAACTATAATCAAAAGAAGATTTTTGGGCAGGGATTTCTCTAACTTTCTCAAAATGATTAAGTAATTAAGCCTAGAAAAAGAAGCCTTCCTTAAAATTACATCCTATATGGGCTGGGAAGATAGTTTGGCAGTCTAAGTGCTGCATTGCAAGCACAAGGACCTAGATTCAATCCCCCATCCTGCATGCTGTGCTGGACCTGGAATCTGGGAGCACCATACTGGCCATCAAAAGGGAGTATGGTGGTATACTCCTGTACTCTCAGCACTGGGCAGGCTGAGATAGGAGGATCACCAGAATCTAAGCTGCACAATGAGACCTTGTACTAAATAAATAAATAATAAATAAATAAAATTACCTTCTATGGCAATTTTGAATGCTGTGTGTTAGATATGCTAAATATGGTTGATTTAAAAATATTAGCATGACAAAATTGATAATATTTACTTTTATTCATCTAGTATTACTCTTACTGTAACTTTAAGAGAAAAATAGCAATTTTTTTCTCTAGTTTAGGGCTGAGGTTTATTAAGACATGCTGAGATCTATGATGCTTTTGATAATTAGCTCTATTTAAAACTTATAAAAGGTTTCAATATAAAAGTAAAACAATACCTAATAGACACAGTAGCAATTTCAGAATAGATTAAAAACATAATAAAGCTTTACCTTAGTAAATATTTCTGTGTCCTCAATATTTAAGATAGGATGCAACTAAAATTTGAAAATACTTAAAAACAAATATTTACAAGTTACAAAATTCGCGTAACTCTTGAAGAACATGAAATTTGGAATCTGAACTATAAAACCTGTTAAATGATGCATAAAAATAATAATGAGTGAGGAGGACTTTACAAATGTAGACTACAGAATACCTAAAATTCATTAGTTAAGAAAAAAAATTGAAGAGCATGTATTTCCAGTGATATGAACAGACTATGAATTGTGAAATCACAAAATAATTATCCTGAGCTAAACTGTAGAAGTTCTATTTAAAATTACTTCAGTGATATTATAATGCTTGAGTATGCTTTGTTTCTCCCAGTGTTCTCTTTTATGCAAACTTTGGTGGGTGTGGGAAAGCACACTTGCAATCCATCTAGCAATCTGAGGCAATAGGATTAAAGTCTGAACTCAGCCTGTGGTACTTAGTAAGACTTGGTTTCAAAACAAAAAAGTGAAAAAATGGCTGGGCATACAGTTCATTGTAAAGACCCTGGGATCAAAACTGAAAAAAAAAAAAAAGAAAAAAGCATAAGAGAAGTGATCAAGAAAATATACACTAGAAGTACACCATTAATTTTTTAAAAATGGTACAAATATAAAATATTCATTATATTAAGTTGGGAAAAATTAAAAATTTCATGTTTATTGACAATACAATCACTCTAGAAAAGTATTTTTGTAAAATCTACAAGGCTAAGTACATAAACACTCTATAATGCACTAATTCACACCATAGGCATAAGGAGTGCATTTGCCCATTACAAGATATGTACAAGAATGTCCATCATTGTTATATTCTTAATGTTTAAAACTTGAAACAACCCAAATATTCTAATCATAAACCATCACCATACCTAAGTGCATACCATACCATAAGTGCAAGAAAGCACATACAATATTTCAGATGTTTAGATCTAGTTTGAGAAGAGGTGAAATGAAGATGAAGCTAGAATAGTGGTATTTGGGGGAGGTGGTAGCGCCTGCAAAGGAGGCAGAACATTTTAGGGTGCTAGGATTTTCTGTCTTCATCTGAAATCATAGCTTGTGACACAGTACAACAAATTACTGAACATAGAACTAATAAGGAGAAGATTCAATTAAATTCATTAAAATTTAGGGTTGTATAAAAATTAAATACTAAGTTTACTTATTACACTCTGTCAGTGATAGTGAACCTTTCAGAGCTTTCAATATTAAAAAAATCATGGTGTGGCATGCTTACCACATGTTCACCACCACTGCACTGTTTTCTGTTTTTTGTGTATTGGAAATTAAACTCAGGACATTTTAATTGCCAGCTAGGCATCTGTGCCACTGGGTTCCTTCCCTGGCCTTACTCTTGCTCTCTGTTTTTCTTTAGGAAAGTCTATTGCACAATAAAAGGTTGGAACAATTCACTGACTTTTTTTTTATAGCTATATTTACCATTAACAAAGATTGCTAATGTAACTTAGAAAGTATAGTTATCTAACCACAAACTCACTGATATGTATTTTAAAAATATTAGAATCAAAGTTTCTATGGGGCTGGTTTAAGTGAAAGGTATTTGTTATTAAATAAGCTACTTACATTGCTTCTTAAATGCATCTTTAGTTTTAAAAATAAAACAATGTATAAAAGCAGCTGGTTTGTTCTCTTGATTTATTTTAAGTATTAAAAGTTATGACTTGAGATGACATACTGGGAGATTTGGTGTTTCCTGACACTATGAATAGTTAAAAATAAATTGCACTTATCATCCAGAAAGAAAAAAATGTCTTTCCACAGTTGAAAATACAGTTTCTCATAAAAGGCTGAGCGTAAAATAATCTAACACCCATTTATGACAAAGAAATGAAGCAACTTCAAATTAAAGCTACAAATTTAAATTAAGTAGTTGTATAAACATTGAAAACTAGTTAAAATTACATGCATAGGCATTTAATTAGTAAGAGGAATAGCAATGAAGTTTAAATATGATAGGATTTATCAATAAATAAACATTTTTAGTGCAAATAGTGCAGAAAAATTCCTCAAAGAGCATAGCAATCATTCTAATCTATACAAAGCCAGTCTCAGTCCTATATACAATCTATATCGTACTGTGTATTTGTGAATTTAGCCACTGTGATGAAATGCCAACTTGCAAATCATAGAACAATGTGCTTAGCTCCATGTCCCACTTTTCTCTCGGCTGTTCATATTTTCAGGGAAATCTGGAAAGAAAAGAAAATTTTAGATTTCTAAGATTTAAGATGAAAATTTTCAACCTTTTATGCTCTTTTGAAATTAAAATTTACATACTTGATTAGAACAGAATGGGATGAGGAAAGGATTTCAGTACTGGCATACTAAAAAGCAATTTTTCAAAGTTATTTTTTTTTTCTAAAGCTGTGGAGAATACAAATTTACTGTAAAAATTAGCCCTACATTTAAGATTTCCCCTACAAAGCTTGAAAAATAAGATATAAAACAATGCAAAACTGGTAGTAACATGAAGTACAGGGGCAGATGAATTTGAATTGAACATGAAATGTCTGTCACACCTTCCCAGGAACGTACTTCCTCTTTTAGGAGAATTCCCAAGTTCTTTTCCCAAGTCTCCCCTTTCAGCCCAGTGGGTGGGGTAGAGAACTACATAATACTAATTACCCAGGCCAAATAAATTAGGCCAGGATGTACACCTCACTTCTCTCTTTCCTGAAGATTTGCGTTAGAGCTCCAGAGACACTTGCTAGACTCCACTGGCTGCATGCACTGTCAGATGACAAAATCTACTGTGGACAGCAGTGGTATAGGGTAAGAGCATGTGCCTAACATTAATAAGGCCCTGGGCTTCATCTCAGTTCCCCAAAGAGAAAGAAAAAGAAGCTCAGGAAGAGTGAAAGAGGAGCTGTATTTTATTTGTTTCCATAATGTATTTCTCAATTATCAAATAACACTCATTTTACTTAAGCTTGCTGGAGTGAGATTTACTCTTGCATTCAGTCATTCCTAAATCACAACAGATGGAGAGGGAAAGGAAAAACATTAGGTGAACAATGATAGGTTGGTAGAGAAAAATGATAGGTTGGTAGACAATACAAGGGGAAAATAGAAAATTAAAATGAAACATTTAAGATATGCACAAGATTATATAATTTTAAAACCAAAGAAAAATTTGGCAGTTATATTGTACTGGTCCACTATAGTTTTTGCAGCAGAGTTTTACAACACATGTGGTACTCAGGAACATCATTTTGTTAATTCTGTGTAGGAAGAGCACTAATGCCAGTAAGACTTATCAGAAAATTACTGGAGTAATCTGGGTGTGATAAGAGACAGAAAGTTCATTTTACTGGAAGGAATGATAAGAGTATTAAAAGTCAGTTAAGAAATATGATATATGTTACATATCAGCTAGGAGAAAAGAACTAATTATAATTAGAAATTCTTCTCATCTTAGTCAATATCTAAAAGATTAATGGTTATATGCTGATTTATATAACATGTTTAATATAATACAAAACATATGTTATAAAACATAATAGCTGTAAGAATGGAGTTATTTTTAAAGCTGTCTAAAGCACTGTGAAGAAAAGTTGGATTAAAAAATACTTATGCAGCCGGGCGTGGTGGCTCACGCCTGTAATCCCAGCACTCGGGAGGCCGAGGCAGGAGGATCGGTGTGAGTTCGAGACCAGCCTGGGTTACAAAAGTGAGCTCAAGGCCAGCCTCAACTGCATAGCGAGACCCTGTCTCAAAAAAAAAAAAAAAAAAAAAAAAAAAAAAAAAAAAAAAAAAAAAAAAAAAAAAAAAAAA